>RJWM01006689.1:0-82905 GCA_004363535.1 Dasyprocta punctata
GGGGGGGAGGTCCGGGGGGCAGTCCGCGGCGGCGGAGGTGTCGCCGGGAGGCCACTGCCCCTCCAGGCGCGAGGCCAGCGCCGGGCTTCCTTTAGTGAGCTGGGTGTGAGAGTCTGCTGCGGCAGTGCTGGGTCAGTGCCCACACAGAGAGCTCGGCACTGTGTCCCGCAGGTCGGAGGGGACCGGCCCCCCGCGCGCGCCTCCCGCCTGGGCCGGGCTCGGGCTGGCCACGGCCGCGTCCAGGACCCCGGCGGCGAAGGCAGGGCCGCGGGCGCAGACAGGCGCTGGCTGCAGTGTCGGGGCTTGCCGAACAGCAGTTGCAATTTTTAAAACGAAACTCACTGCTAACGTTAGGATTATTCTTTATATAATAAATATTTATGTTTCCATAAATCGCTAAGTAGATCCTTTATTTAAATGTTTATCTGTTTGAATAAATATTTCAATAAATATTTAAAAGAATAGGACGACCCTGAACTTTCAGGAAACTCAGTGTGTGCCGATACTTACTTGAGGCTGAGAGGTAGGTGTGTGTCAGGTAGTAACCGGAATTGCAATAAAACCTGCAGCTCTCAGTGCCTTGAAAAATACATCGCATTTTCACAGGCAACAGAGTTTGAAACACACATGATTACAAACAAACAACAGAATACCCCCAGAACATTGGGTTTTCTTATGCTTGTTGTACAATTTTTTAAGCATCACTTTTTATGTGGTTTCTATGTCTCTTTTTGTTTTTTCTTTCTGTACTAGCTGTTGAACCCAGGGTCTTCACACTGAACTTCATTCCCAAACTCTTTTTCATTTTATTTATTTATTTAGGCAGGATCTTGCTATATTGTTACATTAGCCAGGTTAAACTAAGATTTGAAAGCCTCCTGCTTCAGCCCACTAAGTGCTAGAATCACAACAAACTGCCCCACACTCAGTTCCTTCCTTTCTCTATGGTATATATTTAAAAAAAATTTTTTTGTGTGTGGTACCAGGAATCAAACTCATGACCTCATGTTTACCAGGCAGGCACTGAGCTATCCTCATGATATTTTCATGCAAAAATTTCGATATATTTTTCTTGTAGCCAATTCATAGTATAGCACATGTAGAAAAAGGAGAAAGAAACTATGTTATTCAGAAAATAAAATATTTGACTGTAAATTGAACCTGGCCTAACTGGTAAATAATTCACATAGCTATTTCTAATCACTGAGGAGTTAGCTTTCTCGTGCTATAAAAGAGAAATTAAATATTGACCTTATTTCTCTGAAATATATTTTGCCACTTATAAATTTGTTGTTATACATGAAAACGATGACCCATATTTAAGGAATGCCACGTGATCTTTCGGTTTGCACTGAGCCCAATTTGGAGGGAAATAGAATTTACTGCTCTCAGCACCTGAGCACCGTCCGCGTGCCCTCTTCAGAAACCCCAGCGCTGCGGGGAGAGCCCTTGTCCCCGGCCTGAGCTCCGCGGTCTCGGCGGACCTTCCTCAGCGCACTCTGTGTAGTGTAGACCAACCAACCGGTAATGCTAAAGAAGTTTGCTCTCAGGAAGGTAAAATCATTTGGTGGAGACAGAGACTCTCATCCCTGAACCCTCCTGTTCGTTCCTCTGTTAGCACTCCCAGCTACTCTCCCTGGGGCGGACTTGTCCCGGAATCTGACCTCCACGTGACTGTCTACTGCCCTCGAGGGCTAATGGCATCAGCTGACGCGTCTTCAGTTTACCCGAGCACTCCTGCCCGCTGCAGACTTCCCGCTTGCTGATGGTCACTCCCGCACTCCCGTGGGCTGAGGGCCTCGGGCTCACGCTGACCCTCTCCCCGTCAGGGCCCCGTTGGCACCCTGGTCCACCTGGACGTCCTGGTCACCTCCTCACCGCTTCCCTCGCTTCCCCTCAAACTCACCGCGCAGCCCAGGCTGGCCTCAAACTCCCGCGACCCTCTGACCTCAGCCTCCCGAGTGCGGCACTGCGGGCGCACATCACCGCGCCTGACCAGAACAGCACAGTTTTAAAGCCACTTGTTTGGTCATAAATGAAATATTTTCCTAATTATGCCCCTTATTCTCTACAGCATGAGTGAGGAACCCTGGTGCTTTTTTTCCTTTGGCAGGTTCCGTTTCTTTGAGCTCTGGGACTACTGAACACTGTGTCCTACCGATTCCCATCTTCTGACAGCTGGAAATCCCAGGGATTCTAGAATGCTGCATGTGAGGAGCAGGAGCGGGAGGGAGGAAGTGAAGAAGGACCAGGGGGTGGCGAGGTTATTCTCCATGTTCCTTACTAACTCAGGCACCTGAATAAAGGTGTCAAAACAAAACATTCACAAAAGACAACTTTCTTTGTATCTCAACCAGCTTTCTTCCCCTTATGTGGCAAGATTTAATACTCTTACTTATGTGCAAATTTAGCAACTTATATTATTGATGAAACAAAATTCTATTCTATGTATGTGTTTAATAGTGTTCAAATACGTGAATGCAAATATACATACGTATCCATATAAATAGATGTATACACAAATATATTTATATTGAATAGATATATATTTTTCAAAGGAAAAAATATATTGGCTCTGCCAGTCAATGGTAAGGTCACAATCTAATGGTGCAAAAAATAAAATCACTTATACATTTCAGTAACATATAGAAAGAAACTCTCAAATTTGTTTTTTTTCAATTCATACAGTATGAAGTTTTATTTTCTTATTAATACAGTATGAAGTTTTCTAAAGGAAGCTCTCAAATTTGTAAGTGTGAGAGAAACACAAATTATTAAAAGGATAACACATTTCATGGTCTAAAAACTGCTGAGAAAAAGGAAGTGAAGAAATAAATGATAAAGGACGAAAGAGGAAATACTTAAATTCCACGACATTCTGAAGATATATAAAATATGCCCAAATAGGAATCATTGCCTTATGAATTTGTTTTCTTTGAAATCCTTTAGAAATATGCAAATTAACATGAAAGGAGTGTGCAGTACAATAAAAAATCAATTCAATGAGCGACAAACACCCATTGCATGCATAGTATATTTCATGAAAAGTGATGAAGGCAATTCTGCATCGCATTGGAAGCATCATACAACTTTGTCAGAAAGGTAGACTCCTGTGAGGAAGAGGACCCACTTTATAAACCAGAGCTGGGACAGATTATTCCTTGTGGGTGGAGAATGAACTTTAGAAAACTTGCACTCTGGCTTTTATCACTCTGTACTGAATATTTAAACCAAAATATGATAACTTAATCCATTTTCATGCTTCTTTTTCTTTTTCTTCTTTTACTCATTTTTGCTTTAATCTAAAATTTCCTGACTACATGTTGTCATCATTTGTATATCTCAGGAGTTTCTCCAGCCAATTCTTTTTTTTTTTTTACCAGACCAGCATATTTCAAACCTTCCCTTCCTCCATGATTTTGTTCTCTAAACTGACTTTTTACATTTACTTCTATGTTCCATATGTGTTTCAAATTTAGTTTCATTTTTTCTTTAAAACATATTTTATTAATATTGAGATATAACAAATTTCCTTCCAAGCAATATGTTTATTACTTTATTAAACTGCTACTGATAAAACATTGCATATACTATACTTAGTGTATACAACCTGATGAGTTTGGACACATGTATACATCATAACATATCTAGCTCCAGCACTACACATCAGAACATGCCAAATGCTCCGTTTTGCTGTCTAAAGGAAGGTCACAGCAGATGTTTTAGTTTTCTTCCCCACTCCTAAACTGCCACCCCCTCCTGTTTATCATACTTCAATTTGAAGATTTCTTAGGTCCTCTGTTTTGTCCCCCTTCAAATTCTGTTCTCATGAGCCTATGACACAAGAAATTTCAAATTGGATCACTTCTCACTACAGGAACAAGTAACACCTTGGTCCAAGCCCCTTTTTACATTTCTTGACCCACTGTAATTTCCTCTTAGTAGCTTCCATTATTTCACTTTTGCTCTTCTGTAGTCTGTTTTTCCATAAACTCTCTATAGTCTGTTCTCAGCCAGAGTCATTGCAAATACAGATCTAATTAAATCATTCCTTGATTCTCAATCTCCAAACTTTGCCAGCCTCTCACTTGAAATGAAGTTCAGAAACTTTCTCTTACCCTGTAGTGTTCTGTGTGATCTAGTACTATATATTTTTGTTTCCTCTCATTTCTTTTTTCACTAGATGGTTTCCCCATCAGTAGAGATTTTGTTTATTTGAATCACTATTTTTTTCTCTGCAAGAATAAAGCTGATTCATGATAGACATTCAAAATATCGTTAAAGGAATCAGAGTTATTTCTATGGGTTTATAATATAATAAAAGACTATAGAGTATTTATTGATGTTAGATTTAATTTTAATGTAATGAATATAGGACATCCGTGTCCTTCTAGATTTCTCAATAAAGTTTTGTAATTTTAATATTAATCTTGTATTTTTAAATTAAATTTTTCTTAGATGTTAAATGATAGTGTTGACAATATCATGGAAGGTGTATCAAATCTCATTTTAACTATTTCTAAGTATTATATTGTAGTAGAAAATCCCCCTCCTAATCAATCTGTTTGTTGCCCAGATAACAGTTCCTGTTATTTCTGTCTCTTAGAAACGGCAAGTCACTATGCATAGCTGGTTACTAAAGCATATTGTAAGAAACAATCAAAGCCAAGTACTCTGCCTCTTTGCTTCCCCTTTCAACTCCATAAAAACTTCCCTCCCTGGGGCTTCAGTGTCTGATATTCTGGGAATGATCATGACCAGTGCCAGTCAATGTTAAATAATTCTGCCTCCAAATTCTGGGTGTTGTTTCAGTGTTTCTGTTTGCTGTTGCATTTGGTGCATCAGCTGGGAAGACCGACCATGCTGAACACTTTGGTTACCATTAATGACCTTCACAGACAGAGCAAGGACCTCTCCTGCTGCTGATGGAAAAGTGCACCCTCAAGATTTCTTGAGTCCCCTCGGAGGTCTGGATGAGAATTCTTGACTCCTTGGGGAGTGGCTCACTTTGGATCTCAAAGGGAGGAGAATGCAGTCTGCTTGCCTGGTTGCCTGCCTGATTCTGATAAGACCCCTATGGGCATTCCAGTAGTTCTGTCAGTCCTGCTCATCTTGAGCAGAAGGGGAGACTGTTAAACTCTCCTAGGACCGCCCTCAAGGGAAGGGGATTAGAATGTTTAACCTCTGAGTATCTGCTGAATGAATGTGTTGAGAGTGGAACAGACAGCATAAGCAATAGGGTGCTCTGTCTGTGCACCAAGACTGTAAAGCTCTGGTATTGACTGATTGGACCCTCACCTGTGACTCTGTGGTGATCCATTGACATAACAGAGACCTCGCAATTTCCTTAGCTAGACTGTGCCTAAATCCGTGCACGGGGCTTAGCCAGGTGGGCGTTTGAATAGTCACTCTTTGAGGGACGCTCACCCTTGGTCTGTTGCACTATCTTTCAAGGGTACACAGCACATATATAGGAAGTCAGAGATGGGAAGTAATTAGTCAAAACCCACACTCCCCGACTGCAGGAAAATGACTTTCTGAGATTATGGAGTTAAAAATGAAACCAAATCATGGAAAGGAAAAAAACACAAAAAAGAGGCCCATTCTTCCTGAGAATTCTACCTTTGCACCTTCATTGACTGCTGCAGTTGCTGCCAACAACTATAGCTTCACTTCTTGCTCCTGACTTGCCTATTTCTGCTCAACTGAACTGGTTCCAGCTAACCACTGCCTGCATTTGGCAACGAGACCCTCCCTCTCTTCAGAGCTTTCTTCTTCCCATCCAGTCAGACGGCACCATCTAACGCCCAACCCAGATGACTGTCAGCAATCATTCAACAAAAAAAGTTAATGTTTTGATTGAGGAAAAAATTGGACTGTCAGCCCTGACAAATGGATTATCATCACCTTTAAACAAAGCAACCCAGTCAAGCACTCTTCAAAGACATCAAAAAGGGAGACAAAAAGCGCATCAATCACTGTTACCCAGAAACCTGATAAAAGAAAAGTACCTGATGTTCATAAGGAAATTCAGTCTGATAGATGACCATACCCTCTGGCTACGAGTAATAAGCATGTGTACACAAAAGTAAATGCCACTTGCAGAAAGAAACCTGATTATCCCAGTCCGCCTCAGCCTGGACCTCTCCTCACTCTGTCAGGTCTGGATGCATAGGACAGATCAACCTCTATCAAATTGGGCCCCCAAGAGCCTGCAGTCATTGTAAAAGTTGGGGATAAACCTGTGACTTTCCTGGCAGGCAAAGGAACAGAACTCTCTGCCTTCAGAAGTTCCCTCTGTCAAAAAGTTACCATCACTGGGGCAGCTGGGACTCCTGCCTCTCACCCCATGTGCAAGGCATGAGCTTTCAGCCTGGGAGGACATCTCACCAAACATAAATTCCTGTCTCCCAGCCAGTCAGCCTCCCTCTTGTTTAACCCTGCACTTTGCCCAAGAGGAAGATGATGTATGCATGAACCTGAGACAGAAAACCACAATCCTGAAATTCTGAAAACACTTCTGCCCTCACCCACAGCCTGCTGGTACACCTGCCTGGAGCTAAAGAATGCCTTCTTCTACCTTTGGTTGGTTCCTGTTGGCCAGCTGCTCTTCAGAAAGATCCCAGTTCTGAACTCAATGGTTAACTGACCTGGACTCCACTTCCCAGAAGTTCAAAACCTTGTTCACTCTCTTTGGAGAAGCCCTCACAGCTGATCTCACCAGTTTCCCTGCACAAACTATCACTGCACTTCTGATTAATGACACCCAAGCTGCCTGCTGGAAACACAAAAAAGCTCTGCTGCAATACCTGGCAGGAACTGGTTACAAGAAAAAAAATCCCCACAAGTTTCTTGGAGCTGCTGGCTTCTACAGAATCCGGATCCCTGAGTTCACAAAAACAACGCCTGTGCTAATACTTGGATCTAGTCACTAAGGACTGCCTCCCTCTTTGCCTCTGTGCCACTGTCCTGACATAAAAACTGACAAGCCCACCTGAGGCTGAGACCTAACTGTCCAGGTGCCACATGCTGTGGTGGACCTCACCCAGTACCAAGGACTCTTTAACAAAAATCCTCACCTGACTGTTATGGCCATAAAACTGCTAAATTCTGCCACGCACCTGCCCACTGAGCTGAGCCCACCAGACCTTGACTGCCTGGTACTAACTGGTGAACTGTTCTCAAGTCAACCAGACTTAAACCCCCTGAAAGATACTGAGTACACTCTGTTTATGGATGGAAGTAGCTCTGTTAGGAATGGAGTCTGACAGGCTAGATATGCTGTGATCACCTTGGACAAAATGATTTTGGCCAAAGCTCTCCTGCTACTGCTTCCCATTGCTGTTTGGAAACCTACCACCAATGATGCCAACCCTGCACTGAAAATAATCCAGTCCAGAGGCCTAAGCCCCCTTCAGGGATCTGATTAACTGAAACATCAACTCCTTCAGAAGATTTTGCCTGGTACTCCTAGAAGACCCAGACCTGCCCCCACTGTATGATCTGCAAGCTCAAGACACAGTGCTGGCACCTATATCCCTGCAGCCAGCTCAGGCTTCAGCATCCGTGTCACTGGCCCCAACCTCCACCAGACACACAGATGGACCTCACTGAAGTGAAGCTTATAAGGGCTGACAGATGTCTGCTGTGTTTATAGTTACCTATTTAGGCTGGCCCAAGGCATTCCCTACCCAAGCTGAGAGGGCAGTAGAAGTTTGTAGGGTGCTGCTGTGAAAAATCATCACTGGATACGGTCTACTCTTGGCCATCGGCAGTGACCAGGGGGCTGCATTTGTAGCAGAGATAACTAAATGGAAACTACATACAGCACATAAGCCACAAGTTCTGAAAAGGTGAAGAAATAAAACATAACTATACAGGAACAGTTTATAACCAGTTTAGCTGAAAGGCCTGCTATAAATACAGACACCCTTGCACATACATATAACCCAGGTGCATATTAACTACATTTAAAGGTTCAGAAATCCAGCTTTAGATTCACAATTCCAGAGGTAAAACAGTCCATCCAGATGATCCCTGAAGGGTTTTCCTGGACCAGACTCCCCCAAGCTCACTCCGGAGAGGTGATGCAGTCAAAGTGCTGCTCTGGTCACTCTGGATGCTGCTCAGTCCATGCACGGCTGAAGCCCAAGGACATCATCCACAGAATTTCTCTATGCCTCAGTGAATTATTCCCCTTGATTTTTTGTACCTTTTCAGGCTGTTTACCCCAGGCCTTGTTTCATGTTACATATGTATTTGATATCATATTGTACTTCTTACCTTAGCTCTATGAATGATTGCCCTAAGAGAGTAGAAAATAACAAGTAAGGCCCTTACAAGTGATAAAGATTTGGCAAGTGTCCAAGGCACATTGGACACTCTCCTAGATCAGACTAACTCTTCCACTCCCTTGTCAAAGTCAACTTAGGGAGAAACACTATAATCAGGGAAAGAAACCACAAACTCCTGGTGGGGAAACTTTCAGTCTTGGGGACCTTATCTGGTGCCCATCCTAGGACCACAGACAGTTCTAATGTTACTGCTTCTAGTTGTGCCTTGTCTCAGAAGATCGTATATGATATGCCCAGCACAGATTTGCTGGAAAAACTAAAAGAAGGGGGAAATGTAGCAGAAAATGTCTCTCCCAGTCAGTCTGTTAGTTGTCCAGTTAACAGTTCCTGTTACAAGTTCTTGGTATTTCTGTCTCTTAGAAACAGCTGGTCAATATGCATAGCTGGTCACTATGATGTATATTGCAAGAACCAATCAAAGACAGCTAAATAATCTGCCTCTATACTTCCCCTTTCAACTTCATCCCCTCCTTGGATCTTTGGGGCCTGGTATTTTGGGAATGAGCCTGACCAGTACCTGTCAACATAAAATAAATCTGCTTCAAAAATCCTAGGTGTTGTTTCAGTATCTCTGCTTGCTGTTGCAATATGTCTATGACCCACATTACCAAATTTTGGGCATTATGTATTTGTTTTGTGTTTCTGGAGGATGAACCTAGGTCCTTCACACTAGGTTACATTCCCAGCTCCTTTATGATTTTTTATTTTGAGGCAGGGTGTCACTAATCTGCTAAATTGCTGGGATAGAATGTGGTACCTTCCTTCCTCAGCATTAGAGTGCCCTGAGTACAATCTTCTCATAGATACACTGTGAGCATATGTATACTTGCAAATGCATATATCTTTTCCAAATTTTGTATTGAAAATGTGCAGCCTTCTTATCACTTATTCAGAAAAATCCAAACATCAGTGCATACCCAAGGACTTTGTGAGTGTCTGACATTTTTCCATTGCTCCCTGTATCTTTTACTGCATTTTTTATATTAAGCAACCATTCTCTAGTGTACCATTTTAACTCCTTTAATAATTTAGTATTTTAACTTATTTTCTTAGGAGTATGCCCCACTTTTAAAATTATCAACTTATCAAAATCTAATTCAGAATCACATTAATATATTTCCAGTGTAGAGAGAAACTTAACTTCTATACAACCTCACTCACTTACTTTTATGCTTTATTAATATAAATATATGGAAAATCAGCAACATTCTATATCCTTCAAATTTCACAGTATTCAGTTTTCAAACCATATTAGCTGTAGGTCACATCAGAACTTACTTTTGGTTTGCTATGTGAATCAGAGGTAGAGTTTTCTCTAAGGGCATAGTCATGGGGCTTTTAATAATCTCTACAGTCTGGCAGGGCCAGAGTTCCAACATCTGCCACACGTTCTTTCTCAGATGTTCAGCTGCCTGAGATGGTTTGATCCTGTGCATGCATGAACCATACAGACCATTCCTCAACCATGACTTAAAATACTGTCACATGGCCTTTTATTCTTCTTGTCTAACTAAGCTCTTTCTTCTTTTCTGAAGTGCTGGCCATAGATGTCAAATGCTCTGCACTCCCCACGCAGACTCTCCCTTTCTGCTCTGGGGACGCTGTTATTGCTTGCACTCTGGCCTAGAGATGGTTCATTCTCCCCAAGTGGACAGCAAGATGAACTCATGGGTTTCACTTTTCTCCATAATCACAGCCTTACTGCCTTCATTTCTCCCGCAGAAGGTAGCTTCCCTGTGTCCGAACACACAGCTGCTGATGGCAGAAGGCTCTGGAGACACTTTGTTGCCTTTCTTAGTTGTAAAGTCTAAGGATTTTCTGCATTTAGCAATGCATCTAGATGTTCCAACCACATCATCAGAAGTCTTTTCTCCTTAATGTTGCTGGCCTCATTCTCTGGCAGGACATTAAGCAGGGTCTTTTCTGGTCCAACATCCTCTAAGGCTTCAAAGTGACTGCTTTCAATAAGGACTTGGACACGGAAAAGTCACCGTAGCCAGAAGTACATTTCCCCACCTCACCAGTTGTGCAAGATCTTCAACACAAGGAATTCCAGACTCATAAAGCAGCAGATTCAGGGAGATCATTCTCCCTACTTTCAGAATTCTGCATCCTCCACTGGAAGACAGTATCTAGCCATGTGCCAGTGCCTGGCCTCTTTTAAAGAGAGTTCCAAATATGAGCTAGAGAAGACTGGAAAGCTGGCAGCAGAGGACTTCCTCCAGCTATCTCAGGAGGAAATCTGCAGGACCAGCTTCCAGGTAATGATCACTTTTCCTTCTGCTGCTGGGGAAAACATTCCATTATGGCCCTTAATCAGACAGGAGCCCCAGGGGTCTTCAAAGAAAACAACATCTAGCATGACCCAGAAACAAGTGAGAGACACTGGCAAAGACCTGGGCAAAACAGTGCTCTGGAAATATAGATACTGAAACAAATCCAGAAACCAGAAAAAACAGACAGCAATACGAACGCTAAAATGAACACAAGGAGGAGCTTCCTGTAGCTGATATATTTCCTACCCAAAAAGGTAAACAATTTTCAAGTGGATGAATTGAGAAAGATATAATTGCTGTTGAATCAAAAATTCAAAGCATGGAGGATCAAATAGAAGGAACATTTTCATGTACAAAGAAAAAAAATGAGAGAAAACCTAAGAAGCCTATTTTGTGATTATAACTAGAGGAAACAACAGAGAAGCAAAAAATTCTAGAAGAGCACATGTTATGTATAAAGAAATTTTAGATAGCAATAATGGGCCAGCATGAAATAATTTTTTTTAAAATTTTACAGAGTTAAATAAAAACCAAATTTGGAGACTGAAATGCCCTGCCAACTTCCAGGCAAACATGTGATTTATTAGCTATTTAGAGAAAGCCTTCATCACATTAGTAGAAAATATATAATCTTAATGTCAATCATGATTTTAGCCACAAATCAAGAAGTTTATTTCTTTCATATAGCAAAACAGCATACTGTATTCCACAAGCATAATACAATTAAGACTTATCCAGTTAAAACGTGTTTTTAAATGAAAGAAAAAAGTAAGTATTTTGGGCCAAAAATGATACATAAAAAACAAATTGATAAAATAATACAGTAAAATTTCTGAAATAAGAAATTATTTATCTATTTGTAAATCAAGAAGTAAAATTCTAGGTAAATTTTTAAGCAAGGAAAAAGTGAAATGGAAAACATAAATTACATAGAAATTAAAAATAAGACAAAAACTGAGATGTTCCATATCTTCATATCGTAAGTTTTTATATTATTATATAGCTTCAAGCATTTTCAGCTTTATGCAGTCTTAAATGTTTTACTGATTGGAGATAGACAAGAATAAAAGATTTAATATGCATTTAAGAAATACATTGTTAAAAATCCAAAACTACATACATAAAACTGAAACCTTATAAAAGATAACCATAAGGACCAAAGTGAGTGAAACATCCAACAAAAAGCAAATAATTTCTAAAGAGAAGCTAAGAGCACAGATTAGACAGATAAAGACAATTAGCAATGAATACAAGAGACATTCAGTGGGTATTATAGGAGACTAGTAGAATTATGCTACAAAAGAAGACTGGTACAACCACAGTAGAAATCACTTTGTAGATTCCTCAAAAAACTAGGATTAGAGATCCCATTTGACCCAGCTATTCCCTTTCTGGGTATTTTCCCAGAAGAATTAAAAAGATCATAGCACAGTGATATATGTGCATTCATGTTTATAGCAGCACAATTTGTAATAGCTAAATCTTGGAAATAACCCAAATGTCCATCAATCAAGGAATGGATAAAAAAGATGCTTTTATAGGTAAATGGATACAACTTGAGATGATACTCATAAGTGAAATAAATCAGACTCGTGTAAACATCGTATTGTCTCCCTCATGCAAGAAACTGAAAGAGTAAATAAGTTCCAAAAGGTACAGTAGATATTGTAAAAGGGAAAGAAACTACTCAAAAGGAAAGAACAATTGGGATGAGGGAAAAGCAAAAAGAAGGAAGGGAAAAGAACACATATACACATACACAATATATATAGCTAAAATAATTATACTACTAATTTCTATTAGTTCATTGAAAAGAACAGTTCGCACTTACACTGTTTGATTATTTTTTATGTCTATATCATGTAATCTGTGCAACCACTTTGAAGATATATTAATAACTGAAATCCCAATCACTGTTTTTATTGTTTTTTCTTTTTAAAATAAAAGAATTATGCTACAAAAGAACAAAGAAAATGCAAAAGAAATGAAGAATTTTTGTCTATGATATTCATAATCAAATTAATCAAGAAGGATTGAAAGAGTAACCAGTAACTTGAAATGACTGAGAAAATATTAAAATTAAAGTACTGGAAAAACAATATCAAATTGAGGCATAGATCATTTTAAAGATATGCAATCTATTCTAAGAATGGAAAAAAATCTAACAAAATTTTATAAAAACAAGTTATCTTTATTTGTTAAAAGATAATACAATAAAAGAAAGTCATAGGCTAACTTCTAGATAAAGTCCCACAATATACCAAAGCAATAGCATAATCCTAAAGAGGCTCTATTTCCAAAATGCAAGTATGGCACAATTTCAGGGTGTTTACTTTGCAATTTAGGACATCCAGAAAATTAAAAGGAAAATCACTGATTATGGCAATGGTGACTGCTAAGTAAAAGGTTTCTGAAATTCATTTTTATTTTTTAATTTTTAAAAAGTCTAGGGAAGATAAAGAAATTTAATTGCAATACAGATACCACTTATCAAAAACTAAGAAAAACTGTCACTAAAGTAGCTAGTTTTTATGTAATTATTAACAGCAATTATTTAAATATTTTAATAAACCCACATATTAATATACATATATATATATTGTCGCGCGCTTGTCCCGGCCGGCAGGAAAACACACACGACTCAGTGCAGCAGTAGGCAAGCTTTAATCGTCCCCGGAGAGGTACGCCCGAGAAGCCTCACACGCGTCCGTCCATGACGGCTCCTTCCGTGCTTCTCTCTCGTACGCAGGCGGGGACTCGCCTATATACCGTCTTATTATCCAATCAGGTTGTGGCAGGGGATACAATTTTATTGGTTGGCGTCATTTGTAACTGGGCAGAGATCATCTACAGCGGGGTTGTTAACGACCAGGAGACAGGAAATGAGCGCCAACTTGGCTCACTCGACGGGCGGGGCAATCTAGCTCAGGCCTCAGCTCCTACATGCAGGCCTCACGGCAAAAGTACATCTCTGAGGGTGGCTCCCCACAATATATATTTGGAAAAAACAAAAAATTATTCATTTGTTTGAAGATTATATACCTAGAAACACCAAGAGTTCTAGAGAAAATGGCAAGAGTGACTATAATCCTAAGACAAATTGTCTGAATATCAGAAATATTTTAAAAACTGTATCTTAGTTACATTTCAATTGCTGCTGAGACAGAATACCTGATGCCCAAAGTTAGGGAAGGAAAGGTTTATTTCTTACCATTCTCGGGGGTTTCAGTCCATACTCAGTTGGCTCCAGGGCAGCATGGAGTGGCGGAGCAGCCGTTCATGGCAGCTGCAACAGCAAGGCAAGCCAGTGAGAGAAAGAGAGAGAAGGAGGGAGGCGTTCCTCCTGCCCAAACTCTGTATGCCTGCTCCACTCCTGGGTGGGTGCAGCACTCACATCGCCAATTCCAGCACTAGACAACAAACCAATCACAAATACCAGACTCAGCACCATTTAAATTACATAAGGCACTGGGGGGACACAGGATCAAAATAACACATTTCATCCCTGGGCCCCCAAGGACTCATGTACATTCTTTATATAATACACATTTAGTCCATTTCCAAGAGTTGCCACAGTCCTAACAGTTTTAGCAATGCTGAAAAGTCCAAGTCCCAAATCTCTCCCAAGATCTATGGCAAACTCTTAACTGTAACCCCCTGTACAAATGAAAATGAGATTAAACACTTCTAACATATAAAGGCACAAGGTAAACATTACCATTCCAAAAGTTACAAACAGGGAAATATAAAGCAGTGGATCCAAAGCAAGTCCAAAATCCAGCAGGGCAAACATTAAGTCCTGGAGTTCTATGCTCAGCTTCTGAAGCAGTCTGGTTGCAAGTTCCAAAAGACTTGAGTGATTCCACCCCTGTGGCACTTCCAGGGGCTCCATTTTTCATAGTGTCTCTCTCTCTCAAGCCCACTCGACTCAATTCTTGCAGGTTTTCTTGGACAATCCACAATCCTGGCTTTTTCAAACTTCTGGGTTTTCCACTGTATACTTGGCTTTGCCGTTACATCTTTACATACTGCTCTCTGCAGTCAGAGTGGAAGCTGCACATCTTCCTTGCACTTAAAACCAGTGCCATGTGGATGACACCAAGGTCCACTGCCAGCTGGAGCAGTAGACAGGCTTTCCTCTCTCTTGACTGTAGGGGTCACATACCTGGATTGTTGAGCTCTCTGAACTTGATTGTGAGGAAAAGATTCTCTATGCTGCTACCACTCTGGAATCTGGTGTGGCCACCGCCATTTTGAAACCTCCCACAGCCTCTGTCACCATTCTGGAACATGGCACTCTGCAGCTTTCTTCTCAGAGCAAACTCTTTCACTTTTAAAGGCCTGAGGCTGCAATGGGCAGAGGTCCGCTGCTTCCCAGGATGCCCCCAGGCCATCTTTTTTATTTCTCTGTTCCTTCTCAGCAATGGAGGTATCAGCTCTATCTTCACAGTCCACAGCTTTCTGCCAAACTCACAAGGTTTTAAATCACCATGCTGTGCTCACTGCTCTTGATTCCCAACATAGATCTGCCTAAAAGCCCCCAACAACAGCCAGGTCACCGTTTCAACATTAGGCTGCCTTGAAATTCCTTTCGCCAGATTAATCAGTCTATTGCCCTTAATCTCAGTCTTAGGCAAAGTCTCTGGGCACAAGCAGAATGCAGACAAACTTTCTGCCAAGCCATAACATACTTCGTGTGAAGTCCAGCCACCAATGCAGTCCTTCTTCTCAACAGAAACCTCCCGAGCCTGGTCTTTACCAGCAGGCTTTCTGTCAGCCTTCTGGTCACCTGAGCTCTGACCAGAATCTCCCATATAGAGCAGCCTAAGCTGTTCCAGCTCTATACATCTAGCTGACATCTCTGAACCTTTCCAAACTCTTCTCATAAGCCATTCCCAAAGGCTCTTGAATCACATGGTCAGGTTTAGTCACAGCAATGACCCCATTCCTCTGGTACCAAATTCTGTCTTAGTTACATTTCACTCACTGCTGAGACAGAATACCTGATACCCAAAATTATGGAAGGAAAGGTTTATTTCTTACAGTTCTCAGGGATTTCAGGCCATACTTAGTTGGCTCCAAGGCAGCAAGGCATTCATGGTGGCCACCAAAAAGCAAGGCGTACAAACCAGCAAGAGAAAGCGGAAGCATGAAAAACCTGCATTCCTCTCACCCTTACACTGTATGTTGGCTCCACACCTGGTTGGGTGCAGCATTCACATCACCAATCCCAGCACTAGACAACAAACCAACCACAAATGCCAGACTCAGCCCCGTCCAAATTACATGAGGCCTTGGGGAGACACAAGACCAAACCAATACAAACCGATAGTTTTTTTTTTAATTCTGGTAATAAATCGCAGAGAAAACAAATGAAAATATTTCATTCACAAGCATTAGAGCTCTTGCAAAGAGCTTGCAATAACCTTTATAATAATGGCAAAAACTTTCTCTGAAGAACACAATAAGTCAATAGAAAGTATATCATGCTATCAGATGGGAAGGCTTAATGACAAAAATAAATTATTTTCTATTACACATACACATTTAAAAATTATGATTATAATCCAAAACAGTTTTTCTTGCAAAAAGCAGGTAACACTAATTTATAATTCTTAAGAAAACCTGTCTGAGAATAGAATAATCATCTATAAACAAATCAATGCAGTAATGTCTTGTGAATACATATATATTGAATTGGAACTAACTATTGAACACAGAAACGGAACTTGCATGATGTATCTAGTGAATGACAATAATACATATGTACTTCAGTAGGAAGGGGATGGGTGCACAATACATTATCTTGGAAAGCCAGTTTTCTATTTGAAAGAAAATTAAGTCATTCTTATAGCATGCACACAACTAATTTCATATGGATTAAAGATTTAAATAAATAATGCGCCTTTCATGACAACATTCTAGAGACTACATAAAAGCACAAATACTCATAAAATGTGCCATAAAATAAACTGTGTGTGTGTGTGTGTGTGTGTGTGTGCATGTGTGCAAGCGTGCATATGACACAGGGGTTTTGAGTCCAGGACCATTGCACTGAGCCACTTCTCAGGCTTTAACTTTTTTTCTCAATAAATTGTTAATTTCCCAGACTGAGTTCAAGCTTGTAATTCTCCAGCCGCAGACTCCTCTAGTCTTGGGATTGCAAGTGTGCACCACCATGCCAGCTGATAGCCTCAGTTTTTATGCTATGTAAATGTTAGAAACTCTGTGGCATAAAGTTACTCTATTTAAGGTTGCATGGAAAAATATGTATCTGAAATATAATTGCTGCCATACACAGGACAGGAAGAGGGCTAGTGACTCTAATACTTCATAAGAAGAAAAACAAATTTTGCAAGATATGCCAATTTCACAGAATTTTCACAGTGACCCACAGACATTGGAGACTCATACTCACTAATGGCAAAGGAGGTACACTTTAACAAGACTATGAAAGTCTACCTTAATTTCATGAGACAAGTAAATCCAAAACATGGTCATTGAATTCTTCAGCAAATGTGGGAGGAAGGTGTGCTGTAATGCCTTTAGTTTGAAAAGTGAATTATTGAAAAAGCTTCTCAAATATCAGCTAAAATGACCTTGTGTATAACTTGGTCAAGAAATTTCACATGTGAGAATCTACAATTTAAATTTAAATTATGTAATATATGTGCAACACCTAGAATAATCTTTAGCATGTAGGAAATTGCACTGAAATATTATTATTTATATTAACCAAAGTAGAAGTAAAATAAAAACTATCAGAGAAATGGTAATAAGTTGTGGTATACCTATAACATTGAATAGAATGCATCCATTAAAAAATTGTTCACACTTTATAGACAGTATTGTTAGTGACAAAAACAAGATTTAGAACAGTGCATAGAATCTAATCACAGCTCGTAAAGTAAGAAGGTAATCTTCCTCATACTAAAATATTAAACTGCAAGATAAAGGTGGTAAGGAATAGGAGCGAAAAAGCGTGAGGGATAAAGAATGAAGAATCATACAAGACAAGGCATGGATCTTACCTGCTAAGTGTAAAACAATGATGTTTCAGAAATTTATTACTGAAATAGAGAAAAAAATTGTATGCTTTCTCAGTCACCATAAAAGTTGAGATAGAACTAAAGACAAAAAATAATAATGTTTTAAGGACAACTTGCTACTGGGAATGGGGTTCATGGAAGCTTTTTGGGGGATCTGGGCACCCAAACTGAATCTGAAAGGCTAAGGGGAGTATTAGAGGTATATTGCGAGAAGAGGGTCATTAATGACATGGAAATTACACTTGAACCACCATGTCATTAGATGCCTTATGAGCTTTAAATTGTAAGAACACTTCAAAGAGTGCTTGTGTGAGATGATTCTTATTTGGATAGTACTCAGCTGGCACCTTACAAAGCTGTCATGTGTTGGCAGTTTCTCAAAAAAATGGACATTTAGATTACCCAATCTTACATTTTTGCAGCAAGAAACTTCTAAACTGTTTTCATGTGAATTCCGTATCTCTCAGCCATTCATGGTTTAATGCTGAAAGATGAAACATTTTGAGCCTCAGTTTCCCCCAATGTAAACTTATACTGTTTTTGTACACAAAGCTTATAACTAAGTAACACAAGCCTTATATCAGGTATTTCTTATAAAGTCATTTTGCTTTAATGATTTCTTTCTAACTGAGCTATAACACTATAGAGTTATGTTAGAAGGAAGATCTTATTTCTTGTTACCAGGTGGGATAACAAGTCCTTAAGGTATCTATAAATATTTGTTCATAAAGAATGTTAAATACATGTGATTTCATGAATTGTTTTTGCTCTTTGTTCTTATAAGAACTTGTACCATTTTGGCAGAAGTATTTAAATACTTGATGATTTGTCTGAAATAGTTCTTTTGTAGAATTTTTCTTCAGATCACAGAGTTTAAACATTTCAAATGATTAGGATTTGAAAGATTTTTTCCCCAGGTTTTGATCTTGTAGTCTCCCTTTTATACAAAGTAGAGCAGTCAACAAGTGAGTTGTCCCTCCACTAACGCTCTTCAGGCTCTGTACTGTTAATTCAGAATTCTGGGGTTTATTGATAAAGCAATACTTACCCCAGGCTTGTGTTTCTCTGGCTAGAAAACCATCTGTATAGAAGAGGCTTTCGTGGCCTGTGTGGTGCATGGTGGGTGCACATGGAGGTGCAGGAGAGGGGCAAGTGCGCTGAGCTCCGTGAGGGAGGAAGGAGTGAACAGTGCGCTGTGTGCCCCAGCCTCATCTCCAGAATGTGTTTCCCCATGTTCTTAACCAGTAACTTCCTCATGGTGTTTTTGTCCTGCATTTATCTCCATTATTTTTGTCACTGTGTAGAATAAAAATATTATGCATAGGACACCAGTTTTCTATAATTTATTTAAAGTGAAAGCTAAGTGCTTACCTAATTGGGGGAGCTTCTGAATTACCCTGTGGGTGAGTTTCTATCTGGGACCCAGCCTAGATCCCCAATCTCCTGAACGAGTGCATGGCGAAGGCTTAAATAAATGAGACAAGTGGTATGATTTTAGGGTTCCAGGAGGATCAAAGCCCCTGCAGAGTTCTTGACTCTGCGGCTATCATGAGGGCTAAGACAAAGACCTCTCTCCGTTGCCCATATTTATTATCAAAAGCAGACAAAGAGAGGGGATACTGAGGAAAGTGCAGGAAATGAGCAGGACCTTGGGAGTCACTTGAAAGACTTCTCCAAGTAGTAAATTATGCCAATTAAGGAGAACTATCTTATCTCCATGATGACATTTATGGCGGGAAAGAGACGCTGCAGATATGTGATGTTTGCAGCTGCAGACTCTAGAGCCAGGCATCTTCGGCAGTGACCTTATCTTGCCCTTTGAGGTATCTCTGGCCTCCCAGGTCACTATAGGCCTCTGACAGGACCAGTGATTCATAGAGGTTCACTTACTATGAATCAGCTCCCATCGCCAGGCAAGGGGCCTAGGCCTTGGACAGGCTCACAGATAAACAGAAAGCCAATTAGTTAATTTTAAACCCTGCTTAAAACCCCTTCACAGTGGTCTCCAACAAGTTTTCACTTTGTGACTGTGCTGTGCAGATATTCTTGGGCAACGAGTTACCTCCAAACTAGAAAAAATTAAAATGAATACTTTGTGTGCTTCTCTGAAAAATGAACTTTTGAATATGACATACAGAGTACTGACCCGATCACCTTCTCCAGAAGCTGGAAAGCTGGACAAGACCTCTCCCCTTCTTCTGTCCCAGCTTCTTGGACACTTGGGTGCCCAAGCACAGACAGTGGCAGGGAGAGCAGCTCTGAGGCATGCAGGTCTGCGGTGGGTTCTTTCTGGCTGCTGATGTGGTTGTGGCTCTGTGGAGCCCAGGCTTGTGCAAGGTGCTGAGTCACATGTGAGCAGAAGCTGGCCCCCTCCAGCACACCAACTTGTGGCTGGACAGCGCTCCTGGCTGCAGCTTCTCTCTGTGGATGCCGTATGCTGGGCTTTCTGTTACTCCATGAAATTCTATAAACTTTCTAGAATTAGTGACAGATCTCTTTCTATTTAAAACTATGAGGGCTAACTTAGTTACCTCTGTTATCTGCTGTTGAGTACTGTCTTGGTTACTTTTCACTCATTGCTGAGACAAAATACCTGATGCCCAACATTAGGGAGGGAAAGGTTTATTTCTTACAGTTCTTGGAGGTTTCAGTCCATACTTAGTTGGCTCCAAGGCAGCATGGCATGGCGGGGCCACCATTGATGGCAGCCGCAATAGCAAGGTGAATCAGCAAGAGAAGGAAGACACACCTTCCTTCCACCCTCACACTGTATGTTGGCTCCACCCCTGGGTGGGTGTAGCACTCACGTCGCCCATCCCAGCCCTAGACAACAAACCAATAACAAACACCAGAGTCATGAGTACATGAGACTTGGCAGGGCCACAGGACCATAACAATAACAAGTACCTACTAGGAAATCCCCTAAAGTCTCAAGTACTCAGAGGCAGGGCTGTTTGAAGGTGACTTAGAATGTCCTCCAAGCACTCACGCACTCAGAATGTCCTCTCAAGCTCTAAGAGGCAGGGCCAGGGCCATTGAAAAGTGATTTGCCCAATGGGCACTGTATTCATCAGTGCATTCATTCACTCGTGAGCTCAGTAGATGAGGCTGGGTCTTCCCAGGCCCAACCTGGGTGTGTAGGTCTCCCTTCTTGACTCCTCCTTTCTCTCTGTGCTTTCTGGCCACCATGAGGTGAGCAGTTTTCTTCCACCAGAACCTTCCACGCCCGGCTCACCTTGGAGCCAGTGCTCCCTGAACTGAACACTCTAAAATTGTGAGTCAAAAGAAATCTCTTTTTTAAGTTGTAACCGTTGGCTATTCATTCCCAATAATGTGAAAGAAACTAAGGCAGAACAATACCAATACAACTACTGAGGAGCATTTCACAGAATGGCTAAAATAATTTAAGATCAGCCATCCAAAATAACTGGATTTGCTGGTGGGAATAGTCTCTTGTAAAGAGGAAAAATCTGCTAGGGTTATTTTAAGGACTTCTTTCCCAGATCTCTGTGTGCCAGAAATGCTAGGCATTTGAATAACATTCTAAGGGCTTTTGAAGAATTGTGCATTGAAATGTATTTGAATATTTAGCTTTGGGAAAAATTAAGAAGTAGGTTGCCATTGGTATTTATTTTTCTGCTTAACTTCTAAGCAGAAATCTTATCTGATGAATTATCTCATTATTACATTCAATTTATATGTTAATATGGATTAGTTAAAATAAGTTTAATTTAAATTTGAACACTAAAAATTGTAAAAAACAAAATAGTCTGTAATGTGCTTCAATGGTAAGGGTGGGAAAAGGCACTAAGAAATGTAGATAGGATGAATAAAACAAGACCAAAGATGATAAGAAATAAAAATGGTGGGTAACCAAAATAATATTTTCCAATATGAAAACCTTATCCAGAACTGGCATTTCTTCAAGGATATTCAGAGGAACAAAGAGATATCTTTTTTACTCCAGCCATAGTCACTAAAAACAGTTTTTACTATTGCTAAAATAAGAAATATTATAACCAATTTAATGTTTTATTTTTATCCTAACATCAATCACACTAGGTACTAAGATCATCATTTCATTTGTGGAAAAAAATGTAGATTGAGAAGGAGAAGCATCTCACCACAAATTACCAAGCTATTATGTTGTGCTACTCCAATTTTAACCCTGGTCTGTACTCATCATTATCCCTCATCCACTATGACTTTTGCTTACAAACACCTCGGGAGGGGACTGCTGAGGAAGTGAGGCGACAATCGGCTTACAGCACGTGGTCAGGCTGGTAAGAAGGAGAGTCGGGGTGAGTTTGGTCAAACTCCCAGGCCCCTGCTGCCTCACGATGCACTCACTGTGGCCCGGAGGGCTGAATCAAGAGTAAGACTCTTAAAGGCTAAGGAGGTAGAGCGCAGGAACAGCCTATGGAATGGGAGAGAAAACTTGCAAATCAACGTCTCATCAAGATTTAATTTTCAAAGATATATAAGTAGCTCAAGAAACAAAACAGCAAAAGAACAACCCAATTAAATAAAGGGAAATAGACATTTCTGTAGAAAAGGCATACGAATGGCTGACAGGTACATGAAAAGCGGCATAATATCACTAATCACCAGGAAACGCAAGTAAGAACAACATAAACCCATGCCTCTGAGTACGAGGATTGTCAGCAAGTTAGATAATAAAATGAAAGATCACACTATAATAAAGTCATCATAAAAAAGGAATACTTGCCCACTGTTCATGGAAATATGAGTTAGTATAATAATTTTAGAAAACAAATATTTAGAAATAGAAAAACCATATCATCCGGGAATTCCATTACTGGGTATATATCCAGTAGAAATAAAATCACTGTGTTGAAGAAATATCTATACTGCCATGTTCACTGAAGCATTATTCATAATAGTCCAAATATGAGATGTCATTAGCATCATCAGTGAATACAGAAAAAATGTTTATATATCTTGGAATACTATTCAGACTTTATTTTTTCTTTCACTTGATTTTTACTTTTATTGCTATATATTTGCAGTTCATAGTGATTACATTCATCATGAGAAGTTGGAACATGAATATAATACATCTTCACTTATTGATGGATCTTTTATATTAAGTTTATTGGTACATTTTAAACATACATAATGATCATATTCATCAAATGGAATTTGTACCCATACATGATGCCTCTTCTTTTCCCCAATTTCCTTTCCTCCCTTCAACCCATCTTCTCTTCCCTATTTACAAACCTTTGTTCCCATTTTATCTATTTTTAAACTATTTTTTCCTTTTCCCTTCCTTCCTTTCCCCTTCTCCCACCATAGCTCTTCTTTCTTTTTGAACAATTTCCTCCCATTTCACAGTATTTATTGATGCTGAAAGAAGGAAATCTTGTATGACAGTATAGGTGAACTTGGAAGAAACTGTGTTGAATATGTGGGTAAGTTATGCACAGAAAGACAAATGCCACATGACTACCCTTATAAAACTGAAATACAGTAGTTTTTAAGTGTTCTCACTACAAAGTATGATATGTGTGAGCTAATTCATGTTAGTTTAATTTAGTTATCCAAAATGCATATGTATTTCCAAACATCATACTGTAGGTGATAAATATACATAATCTTTCTTTGTAAATTTAAAGTTAGTTATTTTTTTAGAAATAAAAAGAACAGAAGCATGCCAGGCAGCTGTCTCTATTATATCTATTGGCTGTGGCCTGATTTGTGGGAAGTGGGTGTTTCAAGTATCATCACTGTTGTTCCCGGCTCGGTCGCAGCCAGCCTCTCTGCAGCTCTTGGCCATCACATTAACAGCTACATCGCCAACAGGGAGCCCCTGCGAGGCACTCACCTTGCCATCTTTGAGGCTGTGAATGCTGCAGAGCTCTGCTATCTGGCATGTGTCAGACTGATCAGACTAAGACAGCCCCAGCAGTCACTGTGCCAAGACAAAATGAAGTGACCACAGCAAGTAAGTCTTAGCAAGGATGATGCTAAGAAGGCAACTTGATCAAAAGTAGCACTGTTGATGTTGTGGAGAAAATAGAATCAGAGGCCAGACTGAGGAATGGTAGAATCAGATGATGATGTAGCCACAGCATAGGAGAGTTTTGGTATT
The DNA here is from genome assembly GCA_004363535.1 of Dasyprocta punctata. NCBI lineage: Eukaryota > Metazoa > Chordata > Mammalia > Rodentia > Dasyproctidae > Dasyprocta > Dasyprocta punctata. Next base: position 23,795 of record RJWM01006689.1, read on the forward strand.
AAAAATGAATGGCTGGGGCTGCAACCATAAAAGATTTTCAGCATTTATTATCTCAGCATTATCCATATTATTTGACTACTGAACTAGGATTTATGCAGAAGTAACAAATTTTCTAGGAAATTGCAGACCTAGTCAGTATAATATCATATTTAGAGAAAAAGACGTCTAAACTGAAAAGTCAATTGCACTGAGTGGTTAGTTTGCATATTGCTAAAGAGACTTGGGAAACATGTAAACTGATCAAATTACAGTCTTCACAGTCTCAGTACAAAAAGGAAACTTGAGATAGCTGTACATGAATTTTAATGTACTCTGCAGGAAACAGAGGTAAAAGGAAACCAGTGTTCAAGGTTTGCTTTATTTCTAAGACTGTACGAAAATAGATACCATCCAGTATATACATATATACATGTACACATACATGTATATATGTACACACACACACACATATATATATATATACCGCATAGAAAAAAATAGCAGCAATGAACTAAATATAAAAGATTTCAGTTTTTGTTTCATTTTTAAATCAGCTATGTAGAAGCATAATTTTACACAATACAATGTACTTGTTTTAACTGTAAAAATTCAGAGTCTCAATGAATGCATCCTCCTTTGTAGTTATCACCACAATTAAGACATAGAACATCACCATCACACTAAAAAGTTCCCCTGTGACTCCTAAGTCTTTACTTACCACCAACCCCAGCCGCAGGCTGCTGGTGGTCTGCTTCCTGTCACTGAGTGCTAGATTGCACTTTTCTAGAGTTTCAGATCTGGTAACACATGTGGAGTTAATAGTTAAGTAGACAGTAACCACTGGATAATAATGTGTTAACTTCTTATTGTATTTGATACCTTAGTGTTCTGGATTAATAGTACTAATCTATTAATGACTTTAGGGTGTTTGAATCTGTCCCTCTGTAGTTGATCAGTTTTAAGGAATTCTATCATAAGCCTTCTGAAGAGCACTGAATAGATATCACTCACTTATTCACTCAAGCAAATCATTAGCACATATTTATTATTTCAGACATCATTTAATTGTTAAGATATAAATAAACAAAGAAGACATTCCAGGTCTTTCATTGAGTTTGCATCATAAACTAATGTAGTAAATAGGTGATTAACATAACAAGAATATGAATTGTGAGACACAGAGCGTGGGAAGTGCTATGGAAAATTAGAGCCAAGTTAAAGGAATTGGGGGGTGATGGTGGGGAGTTTTACTTTACACAGGATGGACAACATGGTGTTCACTGAGAAGATGACATACATGCAAACCCTAAAGGAGACGAGGGAGTGCACTCTGAGAATGTGTGGGTGAGGTTCTCAGGAAGAAGAAAAAGTTGACACAAAGGCCAAACAATGAATGAGAAGCCACAAATCATGAGCCAGTACTGACTCACAGCACAGAGGTATGAGGTGATACCAACACACAAAACTAAGTTCCATCTGTTTGAACATCCACCAGTTCAGACCTGCACATTGCAAGATAAAATTCAAAGACAAGTTGACTTAACAACATTTCAAGATCCACTTACTAGTTCAGCAACTTGCCCAGTTTACAAATTCTTACCAATTTCTGCCCTAGTTTTGCTTACTAACTCGTTCCCTAAAACTGCTCTGTGTGACTAACCTTAGCTTTCTAATCCTGAATTCCAAATTTTGAGACACTTTGACACTCTAGCAAAGCAGTTCTCTTCTGTGTTGAACACATTTAATAAATTCAGCTTCCTGTGATTCAGCAAGCTTCACTGATGGGGTTCATGTGGAGGCAAAAGAGTTCCTGGATGCCAAGTTGGAGTTCAGTGTGGCTGAAGCTGAGGGAGAAAGGCTGTGGTAGGAGGTGAGGTGAGAGGTAGCAGTGGCACACCACGGAGGGCCTCACGGGTTATGCTTAGGACTCAGTGTTAGCCCGAATGAACAGCAAAGCATCAGAAGATTTGGAGAAAAAACGTGCCATGCCGTGACTTCATGTAAAAGGCCTTGGTTCAGCTGCTGAATCAGAAATGGAGGATAGAGAAGCAATACAGGAGAGCTGGCCAGATGGGAAGCTACTGACATAGTCAAGGTGAGAGATAAAGGGAGCTTTAATGATGGGAGAGCAACAGAGACAGTGAAGGAAAGATTAGACTGTGGCTGCAGTTTGCAAATGAGCCAATCGTATTTACAGATTTAATTTTATATGTGAGGATAAGAGAGGAAGAAGTGTCAGGGATGATTGCAAAATTATGAGCACAGTGAATTAGAGGATGAAACTGCTACTTCTCCAGCTGGGAAAGATTGGCGTGACACCAGTTTCTGGGAGAAAGTCAGCAGTTCGCTCGTAGACATTGTTACAGTACAGACTGCAGCCTCTTAGCATTTACACAGTGAAACTCTAACCCACAGCACCTGGAATTGCGAGTGAATCTGAAAATAGAGTTTCTAGTGAAATACTTCAGTTAACATGGGGTCAATACGATAGCAGAAACAAACAGAAAGAAGACCATGTGAGAGACTGCAAGCCAAGAGAAGACTCCAGAAAAACAAACCCTGATGACACTGATCTCAGACTTTCAGCTCTCAGAATGTGAGAAAATAAATTGTTGGTTTAAGCCACCCAAGCTGTGGTACTTTGTTATGCCACCCCCAATAGACATGAGAGTCACTGTCATAAAGATGGTATTTGAGGGTTTTTGATAGAGGTCCATTACAAAGAGAACAACTGCAGATAAAGGGTAAAAGGGATGCAAGAAATAAGGTGAGGAAAATCTCACTTTTGCAGATTAGAAGTGAGAAGCGCAAAACAGTGTAAACACAAGAAACAGAGTGAGCAATTGGGAAATGAGAATATGCATCCTGGAAACCAAGTCAAGAAATTGTTTCCTAAAAAAAGAAGTCATGAATAGTTTCAAATTTCTCTGAAGCATCAGCAGGTTGAGAAATAAGAATTGGCAATTGTAATTAGCAATGGAGAGATTATTTGTGATAATATCAGCAGCATTTTTCATACAAGAGGGGAGACAATGCAACCTAATTGGAAAAATTTAAGTGAGAACAAGAGAGGAAGAGCATCCTTTGTTTTGTGCCTCGAACAGAAGTCATGTAGAATCTGCTTACTCGATCTTAGTTTAACAGATGATTCAATACACTTTCTAAGATTGCAAAGTTAAAGAGCAAACTCTTCATGGAAATGACCCCCGAGGGACCTTGAGACATTTTCTGCTGCCATTCTTTGAAATGTTGCAAAAACAATGTCATGATATCCTTTCATAGCTAGATTTATGTATAGGATAGCAACTTACTGCTTTTCATTTGGTGATGTCAGTTTCCTCAGAACACAGGAAATTAAGTAATTCAGCTGAAATTACTATTATAAATTAAATTTATAAGTGAAAATGATGAACATATCCATTCTTATTGACATAAAGATAGTGTGTTAAAGATAATCTAGACGTCTTTCAAAAGAATGCAAACATTGCATCATGGCATATAGAACTTTTTGTGACCTACTTGACTTAACAGTCAGGTGTATAAGACTATTTACTCCTTTTAATATCAATCTGAGCAGTGATTAATGCAATTTTTGAATGGTAAAAAGTAGCTATACTTTAGTCATTAAAATATTTTTCTTAGAGGATACAAATAACTACTAAAATGGATGAAAACTGAAGACTTACCTGATATGAGAAAAATGGAGCTATTTTATCCTTCCATCACTGGGACAAAGTATCTGATATACCCAGTTCACAGGAGGAAAAATTTATTCTGGCTCACAGTTTCAGAGGTTTTAGTCCATGGTGAGCTAGTGCCATTGTTTCTGGTCTGTGATGAACCTGTGCATAATGGAGGAAGGGAATGGCAGGGGATAGCTGCTTATTGCATGACAGCCAGAAAGCAGAGAAGGTGGGAGCCAGAGGAGAGGGAGCTAGAGAGAAGATTCTCTTCTCAAAACTCTATCCCCAGCTACCTGCTTTAGTCAGGTAGTCCTTACCTCTTGATTAAACCCATTCAGTCATTGAATTTATCTTTAAGTTAATTCACTTGATGGAGTTAGAGTCTGCGTGATCCATCATCTTCCAAAAGTGCGTCATTTGGTAACCTGGCACCTAGCACATGTCCTCCAGTAGACATTTCAGTTCCAAATCACAGCAGGGCAACGTGGTAAATGCCATTAATCTATTTTCAGGTTTATGATTCATTAGACATGTGTATGTGGATACTTCCTGTGGGACTTACAGCATACTAGTATACCATAGATCAATTAATCAACCGAGTAAGTATGCTCTCTGCTTCACAGAGTTTATAATCTAATGCAAGAGACAAGTAACAAGCACATAAATATGATCAAAGTTTGTGATAAGATAAAATAATAGAAATGTGTTTACTACTTGGGAAATATTGTGTGAAAGACTAGAAAAAAATCTATAGTGGTCTATAGAATATAAAGGAGAAAGCTTAAGACAGAATGATGCGAAAAACCCAAAAGTGAGTGGAGATTTAAGTAAGAGGAAGCCCTTTGAGAAAACATCAGGAGACGGAGTACTCCTAGCAAAAGTCTTGAGTCAGAAAAGAAAGGACAGAGTGCTAGGTCCTAGTGTGTGATAGCTTATCTGGCTTGGAATAAAATTATGAAGATGGGGGAAAGAAGATCTGTCTGGGCCTCGTAGAATTTCATGCTAAGTGCGACAAGTGTTTTTTGTTGTTTGTTTGCTTTTTGTTTATGGGTTTTTGCCAGAAATCAAACTCAGGATCTTGCACTTGCCAGGCAGGGGCACAAGTGTTTTAAGAGAAAGAAAATAACATTTCAGAAAGGTCACTGAAGAAAATGATTCAGAAGAGTGCAGTCAAGTAGATCAGCTGAAAGATTCCAGAAATATTCAAAAGCAACAACAATTTTGTGACGCTGTCAGCTTCACACAAATGAGATGAACTCATTTTTGGTGATAGATTTGAAAATGCTTACTGATAAATTAGATATAGGGAATGTAGAAGTAAAATTACATTAGGAATTGCGAAATCTTTCACAGAAGAATCCCCTATTTAGTGTGCCTCTTTATTTCCTTGTTCTTCTGGAATCTGTCCAAATAAAAGGAAACACTATTCACGGTGTTCATAGCTTTAATTGCACTTGTTATGTTTATATTTAGAAAAGTCCTTAAAATATAAAGTAGAATTCAGGGTACAACTGAGAAATGAAGGCACCTCTTACTAGTAAAAGGACATGGTTGCTGAATAATGATTATCAGTTTAAGAAGGGTATACATACACTCATAAGTGTACATCTTTAAAATGTATATTTTTTTAAAAAAGAAGTCATTTTAACTCGTAGGAACTATTTTTTAAAAATATGTTTTTAACTTCTAAGAAAAAAAATATTTCCTCAACTTCCTAGTTCATCGTATGATTCAATCACACTTCCTAATGAAAATCATAGCTTCCTCATAATCAGCATTACAAATTTCTTCTTGAACTTCAGCAGTGGTAAACTAGCCTAAATATGATGAAAAGCTTAGAAGTTTGTGGTTGTGTTGTGATGAGAAATAATAATTTCATATCTGCTTACTTTGGGTTTTGATGTAAATAACATAAGGAGCAGTCGAAATCCTATGAAGTTTTACTTAGTCATTAAAACTGTATTTTAGCTTCTTTGTTAAGGCAGTTTGCTTCTGTCAAAGGCTAAAATAATAATCAATTTCCTCATTTCTATCTATCACTGAAAGAAAGCAAAAGAAAGCAAAACAGATTGAATAAGGCCGTTGTTCCCCTCCATTTATCTCAAGCTGAGGTCTCACGGAAGCTGGGGGAGACCGCCCTGCGGTAACCCGGTCCTGTGTGCTGACTTTTGCCCCGGCTTTGTGGCTCCTTCTCTATGACACCTTTCCATGGAAAGACGGTTTATATCTTTCTTTTCAAATTTTATTTTATTGAAATTAGTTTTAAATTCATTCTCAATTGATTCTCCATGGCACTTGAAATATAGTACGGAATGATTGAAGATATAAAAGATTTAAAAATGGCAAAGAAATAGATATTTACAAGAGAAGTCAGATACACATTGTAACTGCAAGAATGTGAGAGAAGTCAAGAAGTAAACGACTTATTTATGTATTTATTTGCTGGTGTTAGGGTCAAATCTGTGGTCTTGTCCACGCTGGCGCAGGGCTCTGCTACTGGGATACGGCTCAGTCTAAGGCAAATTTTAAAATGTTTTCTCATTATTTAAATAGTAATATTTTCATAAAGATAGACATCAAACTAGGGTAAAAGTTTTCTCATTATTTGTGTAGGAAATAAAAAATAATATTTTTAAAGTGCCAGAGAGCAAAGGATTTGAGGAAAAAATCAGATTATGTGTCATTTATTCCAGTAAGCTTTTAAAAGACAGCTGCATCTCTTTTGCTATGATGGGAGGTGGATGGGAGGAGGGGACAGAGTTGTAGTTCAAGTAGAAGAAAGGCGGTAAGGCCTTTTTCTGCAAAACTTCTGGAGCTCTACCCCACCCCGTTGCTCGCGTCGGGTCTGGGTTGACCAGCTGGACTTTCAGGGGCGGCGGGGCTGTGCAGGGGCGTCCCGCTGCGCGCGGTGGACGGCGCCTCGCAGGACACGGACGGAGGCCAGGCTCTGAGCACAGCCCCGGCTTGGAGGACGCCTGAGGCGCCGCGGTGAAGAGCCCTCCGCAGCCCCCAGCAGCAAGGCCACGGCCGTGTCAGGAGCTCTGCTTCCCCAGATCGAGGGCGAATTCTTGCCTTGCCCACCCTCCGATCAGCAGCAGCACCGTCCTCTCCGCCCTTGATGGCCTACGACACGTCCTAAAGTCTGAGAAACGTACCGGAAGTACCTTTCAAACGTGACAGCTTTTCATAATACTGATTGGTGGAACTCACTCTCAGAGGTCTTGATTTAATCGTTCTTGTGTGCAGCCTGGCTCCTGAGATTTAACAAGTTACCTAAAAGGTTTCCAGTGTTCAAGCAGATGAGAAGTAATTAAAGAAAGGAAGATTGAAATCTCATAAAACCATATTAACTCCCCGGGCCTGTCCTCTAAAATCATTGCAGTCAAGTCTTTCTGTACCACACAGCCTCACACAATCTCTGCTTTCCATCTCTAGTTTGTATACTCGTTATGAAGGCAAAACTATGCGGAATGAAATCCTTGGAAGTGTAATTTCTTGCAGACTTAAAGAAGGAAGAGGAGGTGAATGTCACAGGCTCTCAGAACACTTTCAGCCCAAGACTTTCCTTTCTCCCTGCTGCTTTTTTTCCACTATAAGCTAGGTGACTCAGGACTGAGTCTATTCTTGGCGGCTGAGTTCAAATGCATTAATACATTCCCTCGTGTGGTGTCTGCACATACCTCAGGGAGTCAGTTTTCGATTATAGTCTGTGTGTATCTAGGAAATCTAACACCAGATAAAATGATTCATCCTTCTAATTTTTTACTTAAACTATTAAATTACACCACAGTCTTTGTGAAAATGGATGAGGTAACAGCAATACTTGGGGATGTAATGGACACTATGTACATTTCGTGGTCCCCTTCTTTCTCCAGTGGAGTTTGAGGCTACTTGATAGCTGGATGACTAGTTCCCTTACAAACTCAGTTCCCTTTGGAAGGGAAGTAGTAGATTATGTAGGTTGTGTACGCCAAACAATGGAAGTGTGAAGACCAGCTTTTGTCCACTAGAAGTATGAATTTAGATAGACTATTTAATCTCTTAATACCTCTGTTTCTAATCTTTAAACTAGAGATGAAATTACATCTTTACTTATGATAGTCTTACAGACTAAACCAGTTAACATGTAAGAACTTGGAGTAGGATCTCTTGCATATTAAGATCAAATCTTATTAAAGATGTGTGTAAAGACTTTGCTATTCTCACATTCAGATTATAGATCTAATTTTTAAAAGTTGTAATCAGTGACTAAATATGAGACTAAATACGAATTCAAATTAGATTGTAAAAGTTTTAAAATCACTGAGAATTTTTAAAACTGAACGTTAGGAAGAGCTTCGATCTTCCCTCCTGGAAGGTTGGGTTGCTTGCTCCGTGACTGGCTGGGCCTGCGGCTGCTCCAGGCCCTCTCCGCTCCTCCATAGACAGGAAGGAGCTCCTGGGGCAGCGGGCCGAGGGAGCTAAGGGGGGCGTGCGACTCCCTCGCTGAATACCGCTTAGGGAGAGTTACCACTCTAAAGGACAGCTGCACCGTCTCTCGGAGTAATCAAGTCTGTGTCTCTGTCTGTCTGTCTGTCTCTGTCTCTTTTTGCATTGCTTCAGTCTGTGACTTCAAAAGAAACTGTATGGAGAGACAAACTTGAGTCGTTTGTAGGAAAACGGATGCACCTTGGGATCATAATTTTAAGAGAACTAAATTAGACACACAAACCTTAATATCAGGTGGTTTCTCTTACCTGAAAAGTCCAAAGTATAAAAGAAGAGCAAAGCAGAAGAGAGACAACAGGAAGTTGGGAGACAGCTTCCACCGAGGGGGAGCGGCCTGGAAGGGCAGGTGAGCGGGACGGAGTGCAGCGGGCGCGAGGCCGTGGCCAGCGCGTGGCCAGCCCCGCGGGGCTGCGGACGCCCGCGCTGCGCGCAGGTGCCGGAAGGAACGGTTGTCGAAAGAAATTCTATTCGTGGTTACAGTAATTGTGCGTCGGCTCGTAAAATAAACAACTGTATATTTAGACACGGGGGAGAGAAAGAGAAAGAAAAAGCGATTGATTATTTCCTTTATAGTAAGCATACGGCGAAATGCGAAGAAGCATAGGACGTGACTGGTAAAAATAGAAGACTAGGGAAATGCACTGTGTCAGCCCGTGCTCACTAGACAGAGATTCAGCACGGGGCGTACAAATGCACGAGGGTTTGCACGGCGGCATCCATCGGGTGAGAAGGCGAGGGACGTGCGCGCCCCGCAGACCCGGGGACCCCAGGGAGGGCGGGGACCTGAGCTCGCCCCGCCCCGGCTCCCGCTCGGGTCTGCAGCGCGGGCTGGCGGCTCTGCGCGGGCGCGGGAGGCTGCGGCCAGGGTGGGGGTGAAGCCCGGAGCCCCGCGAGGACCAGAAGCGGCCTCCTCCTTCCTCTCCCTTCCCGGCCGCCGCTCGCAGCCGGGGCGGGCCTCTGCTCTGTCTCCTTTCCGCGGCACCCAGGGCCGAGCTGAGCCTGCTCAGTCGCGCGTTCTTACCTGGACACAGCCGGTCACCGTCACACGCCCCTCACCGAGCTGACGCTGTGACTGGTGGAGACAGAGGATGTGGTGGGGTCCACACCCTGCGAGGGGGAGATGGAGCGGCCTTCCACTCCGGCCGGGAGGAAGCTCCTTGTAGGGAAAGACTGTGTAGGTGGAATTCAAACAAGACCAGTCAAGGGAAGGAGAGAGAACAAACTCAGCGTCTCATCCTCTTGGCGTTGGGAGTGGCGGTCTCACATTGCTGTGGGGAAAGAAATACGAGGCATAAAGACAGGAAAGGAAAAAGTTAAAATATCATTACATGCAGATGACATGGACCTCTACATAGAGGACCCCAGAAAGTCCACCAAAAGGCTTCTAGATCTAATAACCAAATTCAGCCATGCAGCTGGGTACAAGGACAACACTCAAATAACAGGAGCTTTCCTATACACAAACAAAAAACTCACTGAGAGAGAAGTCAGGGAAACCACTTGGTCTTAAAGAAAGTGGTTTAAAGTATTTACTATCTGATTTTTCTCTTCTTCACAAATAGTGCAAGTTATTAACTTGTTACTGGGATATTGTTTCACTATTAAATAATGACTGAAATTTGCAGTGTTTTCCAGCTGGAAATACGTTCACAGGTGAGCTAATAAATGATAGATACCAGGTTCCAGTTTCCACAGGTTTAGAACGGGGAAGGAGAATAGGAAAGTGGGGATCAGTGCTAGGGGGTTCTGATGGCAGATGGCCTTTGAAGGGATAGGCCCAGAACTCTTCTGGGCGTTCCCTGTGTATCTCGGGGTGTGCTGGATGATTCAGTCTCCCTCTAGACCCTCCAAGGTATTTTCAGGGTAGTGAGTCACAAAATCTTACGAGAAACAGCCAGTGTCCCACTCCTTGTTACCGCTTCTTAATCCCATCCCTTTGGAGACTAAGAAGCTGGAAAACCGGGTGTGTGCCAAAGCACTCCCTCTCCTCTCCCTCCCGTTGCGTTTCTCCCTCCATCCCCCTTTTCTTTTCTCTTCTTTCTCCCGCTACTTTCTTTCATCTGTAAGAGCGTCACCAAGGTCCCTGAACTGTCACACCAAGCAAGCAACCCCAAAGTACACATACATCAAGAGAAAGTATTGTAACAATACTAAGGAATAATAATAATCCTATGAAAATGACTTTATAAATGCTTCAATAAAAATGATTAAGATATATTCTGCTTTTACCTGCACTAGGTAAATCACTCAAAAAGCTCTAGGAAGAAGTAATATTTCTTGTTACGTTTCCATGTTCGGAGTCTGATGCTTGGAGACTTTGAGCTTCTGCTCAGGGCTGCCTTGCATGCACGCAGACCCAGCGAGCTGGTCTGACTCACTGGCGGGCTGGGGGTCTCCCAGGTCTCTGTGGCTTCAGCATGAATTTGAAACTCTTCAGCTTCGAAGAAAGTGGACGGACTTACATCTGTCGTTTAAGAGCCAGGTCCTCACTGTGGCTCAAGATCCCGCCCCTGCCTTGCCTGTGGCCTGCGTGCTGTGGTGGCTGCTTGGTTCTAAGGTGTAAGCTCTCTGATTTCTTTCCCACTTTCACTGTCTGTGCCACATGGAGAGCTGCTGTGCTAGCCCCTGCCTGGGGTTTGGAGCTGTGGCTTGCTCTGTCCAGAGCAATGACTCACTATGGAAGCTTCAGTGAAAGCCTCAGATCTTTCTCCAGCTCCTCCTGTCCACCAGAGTGCATTTCCTGGCCTACATTTAGTAAAACCCTCCTCTAGCGCCGGTGTCCTGTGTCTGTCCCGTTACAGCACTCGAGTTTCCCGTCACCGGTTTTAATGTCTGTTTTTACTCCCAGACATGTTCCATGGGCATCACGAGGATTGGTGTCTACTCTTCATACAAAAAAGGTATCTATAAAAAAATGAGCCTTTTTATGTTTTATTTTATTTTATTTTATTTATTTATTTATTTATTTTTTTTGAGACAGGATCCCACTATGTAATTAAGGTTGGGTGAACTCTTGGTGATATAGTTTCCTCCAGAAGTGTCTCAGACTCTATGAAGTTACAGAAGTCAAATGAAGGAGACTATTTTCCTCACATCATAAAATAAGTTATTAAAATTTAAAAAAGTAAAGTCTATTGAAAAAAATTTAAAGAAAAAATTCAACTCCTTACTTTACCCTACTACAAATAAATTATTAGAAAATAAAAGAATACGTGGGGGAAAATAAGGCATGGCTTTGTCCTGTTGGTCTGTGAATCATTACGGTTTCAGTGACTAAGACATTCTATTATACACCATAGAGACTTAGGAAGAAGACAATTTCTGATGAAGTAACACTTGAGAAAGGAAAAGGAAGATTGAAACAAAAAGATTGTGACAACACTCGCTAATATACTTAACTTTCACTTAATTCCTTACCACCTTCTTATATGGAGACTACCTTCACATTCAAAAATATACAGACAATGTCTAAATTCCAAAGTGTTACAAAAATACTAGCATTGATATTAGTAAGATTTTAGGAATAAATGAGACTTCAAAATAAATAAATATTTTATTTTAACTGGGTTTGGAACCACTTACATTTTAAGCAACGTTTAAATATCTTCTCATTTGCACTTAGCTCGAGCATGGTAGAAACAGTCACATATAAAAATAATGATCATTAAAAAATGTATATTTAAAGGTGAATCAAGTTGATGTTGCATAATTCATTTACAGTATTTTTTAAATTTAGGTGCCATATGCTTTGTTTTGTTTTGTGGTGTTGGACATTGAACCTAGAACCTCACAAATGGAAGTACATACTCTGTCGCTGAGCTACACTCACAGACAAAAACATAAGCCTGGAAACCTTGAAGAAGCCTAGTTTTCAATAAAAAATCAGAGACAGAAATAATCTGCCCACAATATTGGATACTTAACTGTCGTGGCTTCTGCTGTGACAGGAGAAGTTCTAACTGGCTCTTGCGTCGTGTGGCTCCGGGTTCCCGCTACACGCTACACACTTCCTAGGGGTTAAGCTGTCATGACTGGCAGAGCTTTCAAATTTGGATGAAGCTCATGCTGATTTTCTGGGTTTACCATGACAAAATGCTACAGATTGGGTAGTTCAGGAGGCAGAAATTTATTTTTTCAGATTCCAGAAGAGAAAGTCTAAGACCAAAGTGTTGATAGGATTGGTGCCTCCTGAACTCTTGCCTTGGCTCGACTATAGCTGTCTTCTTGCCATTACCTCACGTGACTTTTTCATATGCAATTACCTTGAGGTCACTTCTAAGAGCACCAGTTACTCAGAATGCAGCCTAACCCTTAGGAACTCAGGTAACCTTAATAACCTCTTAAAGGACTCTGTCTCTAGCAACACTCACGGTCCAGGTTCAGGCTTCAACGTATGAATAAGAGGGGATCCAAATCAGTCCAAATCAGTCTATAATTGTAGAGAGGTTGCACTGACTCCGTTTTGTCCCGGACACGTCCCTTTGACAGTGTCTTGGTAGAAAGCGCAGGCCTTGAAACTGCCCCTCAAGATAAAAGCACGAGGTCCCATAGGCCAAGAAGCAAACAAATTATATAATCCAAGCATGCACAATATGAGATTCTGTGTTCTTTATCTCAGTAAAAGCTGCTTGCTTATGCTGGTCGGGCGGCAGTCGTTGTGCTGACCCTTGTGTGTTGGTGTGTGTGTCCCTTTATTTCCCTGTGCTTGCAGAATCCCCACATATAACAGATGAATCAAATTCCTCTGGGGTTAATCTCAACCCAGGTCTTGAAATTTTCCATGGATTTACATGGGGCACTTGAATAAATTCTTCCACAAAAAGAACTATAAAACATGTAAAGAACAAGACAAGTGAATTGAGATGTGTGGATTGCAATTATAAAAATAATTATCCGGATGATTTTACACATTAGAGTGATAGGGCATACATAGGGTATAAAAATAAGTTTCTGTCAAAATATAAAAATGACTTTAAGATGAAGGAAGATAGTGACAAGGAACAAGTGACTCTAAGAAAAGTAGATGTGATACTATATTGTTACCAGTTTATGTGATAATTTCCAACTTACAAAAATAAAAACAACTATTAGAGGATCTATATTTAGTTTTATCTGTTTACTTAGATTTATCTCTCAATGCTTTATCTTGCTTAGGATATAGTCAAAGCTACAGCTACATTAATTATCTACATATCTCTATCTCTATCTATATTTATACCTATTTACATGTATCTATTATCTCTCTATATGTAATATCAAATGAAGTAAAGCCAATATATGTCCCCATAATGATTAACAATTGGTAGTACATTATTTCACCCATGAATTCTCAAGATTCAAAACACTGAAAGACACTTTAAGATAAAGCTAAAGAAATCTGCTGGCATAATTATTTTATTCAGTTTATTGGTACAATTAGATTGCATGATGATCATAATCACCATAGGAAATTTGTACCTATACATGACATATCTTGGTTCCTGCTTTTGTTTTTCAAATTAACGCCCTCCTGTTAATCCTTCTTCCTCTCATTTACAAATCTTTGTTTCCAATGTATCATTCTTTTATCATTGTTTTCTTTTCCCTTCCTTCCTTTTCCCCTCACCCCTCCCTAATTCCCCTTTCTTATGAACAATTTCTTATTTCACAATGCCTGTTACGTACTTTGTTCCTTATTTATCCTTTCAGTTTCTCACACCAAAGAAACAATGCAATACTTACACATGTATGTCAAATTTATTTCACTGAAAAGTATGGTCTCAAGGTGCATCTGTTTACCTAAGAGTATCTCAAGTTTATCCTTCTTTATGGCTTAGAGGTACTCTGTTGTATGAAAATAATATACATCTTTTTTAACCATTCCTCAGTTGATGGGCATTTGGGATGTTTCAAAGATTTAGCGATTATAAACTGTGCTGCTATAAACATGAGTACACATATATTTCTGGGGTATGATGCTTTTAATTCCTCTGGGAAGATACTCAGCAGGGCAATTGCTAGATCAAATGGGACCTCTAGTTTTGGTGTTTTGAGGAATGTTCACACTGGTTTCCACAGTGGCCGCACCAGTTTATACTCCCCCAGCAGTGGAGAAGGGCTCCTATTATACCAAGTCCTGCCTGCCTTTGTTATTAGTTGATTTCTCAGTATTGCTGTTCTTTCTGAAGTGAGACAGAATATCATCACTGGTTTAATTTGCATTCCTTGAATGACCAATGATGCTGAACATTATTTCATGTATTTATTTGCCATTTGCATTTCTTCGTCTGAGAAGTGTTCATTCATCTCAGATGTTCATTTTTGGATTGGGTCTTTAGTTTTAGGGGGACCTAACTTTTTTCAATTCTTTATACGTTCTAATATTAGTCCTTTACCTGAGGGACAACTAAAGTTTTTTCCCACTCTGTTTTTTCACCTTATTGATAATTCCATACACTGTTCAAAAGCTTGCCAATAGGATGATATCCCAGTTGTTGTTTGTAGTGTTTCCTGTGTGGTCAGGATTTTGCATAAGAAATCTTTGTTAACACCTGTGTCTTCAGGTGTTCTACCTATTCTTGATTCCAGCAGATTTAGTGTTTCTGTTTTAATATTCAGATCTCTGAACCATTTTGATTTTAGTTTAGTGCATGATGACAGACATAAGTCTAGTTTCAGTGTTTGATATGTGGAAATCCAGCTTTTCCAGCACTATTTAAGGAGGTTACCTTTTTTCCAGTGAATACATTTGTCTCCTTTATCAAAGATAAGGTCTTGTATTCATTACTTTTCTCATTGTTGAGACAAAATATCTGACATCCAAGGTTAGAAGAGGAAAGGTTTATTTAGCTCATAGTTTGTAGAAGTGTCAGTCTGTAATCAGCTGTTCCAGGGTAGAGTGGCACATGGCAGAGGGGCAACAGTTCATGGTGGTGGAAAACAGCAAATGCACCAAGAGAGCAAGAGTGGGAATGAAAGCAAGAGTGAGAGACAGAGAGTAAGGACAAGCCTCTTTCTGTCCTTTATATAAATCCCATCTACTGGGATTAGGGTGGTGCCAATCTGATCACAGGACTGACCCAGCTATCACCCAGCCTTAATCCCAGCATCCTTAATCCCAGCACTGCTCTACAAACCAATCACACACTCTCGATTCAGCTGCCTCAAAAAAACTCTACGACCACGTGAGGCTTTGGGGCAACATCTAGACACAGACCATAGCAATGTCTGAGTGTGTTTGGAGCCGTTTCTGAATCCTCTAATCTGTTTCATTGATCTCAAGGTCTGTTTTATTTTTGTTTATTTATCTTTTTTGTCAGTATCATGCTGTTTTTACCACAGTAGCTTTGCTCTATAATTTCAAGTCAGGGATTGTAATGTCCCTTGCCTTTCCTTTGCTGCTTAGAATTGTTTTTGGTTTTCTAAGTCTCTTTTGTTTCCAAATGAATTTTAGGAATGTTTTCTTTAGATCTGTGAGATAGGCTAACAATATTTTTGTTGGGATTGTATTAGCATTTTGGAGAGTAGAGTAATTTTGGGAGTATGGCTATTTCTATTATGTTGTTTCTTCTTACCCATGAGCAAGGGATATTTTTCCATTTTCTGATATTTTCTTTGATCTACTGTTTCAGAGTACTGTAATTTTCAATGTAGTGATCTTTTATTTCCTTTGTTAGATTGATTTTGAAGTATTTCTTTTCTTTTTTTTTCTTTTTTCTTTTTTTTTTTGATGCTATTAGTGTTGTGTTCCTAATTTCTCTCTCAGTGAATTCATTGTCTGTGTACAGGAATGCTACTGATTTTTGAGTGTTAACTTTGTATTCAGATATGCTACTTAATTTAGTTATTAAATCTAGAAGTCTTTCAGTGGAATTTTAGGGTCTTTTAGAGTATCATATTATCTGCAAATAATGATCATTTATCTTCTTTCTTTCCTGCCCTTATTCCTTTTATTTTTTTCTCTTAACTAATCTTTCTGGCTAATGTTTCCAGAACTATATTAATTAGGAGTGGTGATAATGGACTTCCTTATCTTGTTCATGATTTTAGAGAGAAAGCTTTCAGTTTTTGACCCTTTAGTATAGTGCTGGCTATTGGTTTGTCATAGGTGACTTTTATCAGATCATTATAAAGACCAGCTATTTCAATTTTCAGCAGATTTTTTTTTTTTATCACAAATGGGTGTTGGATTTTGTCAAATGTTTTCTCTACATCTATTGAGATGATCATGTGAATTTTATCTTTGGCTCTGCTGATATGGCTTATTCTATTTATTGATTTGTGTGTGTTGAAATATCCCTAAATCCCTGAGATGAATCCTACTTGGTCACAGTGGATAATCATCTTAAATATTTGCTGCGTTTTGTTTGCCAGTATCTTTTTGAGCATTTTTGCAACTATGTCCATTAGACAGATTGTCCTGTAGTTCTCTTTTTTGGTTGGATTCTTTTCTGGTTTTGGTATCAGGGTAATATTGTTTTCAGGAACAAGTTTGGGAATACTGCTTCCCTTTCAATTTCATTAAAGAGTTTTTTCAGTAGTGGCATTAGATCTTCTCTAAATACCTTATAGAACTGATCAGTGAATCCATCAATACTTGGGTTTTTCTTTGTGGTAAGTTTTTAATTACATTTTCAATTTCATTGACTGATGTTAGGTTATCTAGAATTTTTACATCTTCTTAATTCAATTTTGACAATTCATGTGTATCTAGGAACCCGCCCATTTCTTCTACGTTTTTCATTTTATTCGAGTAAAGGTTATCTCCAACAATATGCTTCATCCAAAAAATACATTTAATTCAGAAAAGAAATTCATAAACTGAAAATCAAAAGATGGAAAACAATAATACTTCATGCCATAGAAACCCAGGAAAAAGCAGCAGTAGCTTTTCTATTTGTAGACAATGTGAACCTCAAGCTAAGACTGATCAAAAGAGACTAAGAAAGTCACTAGGTACCTGTTAAGGGAAAACTGTAAGAAGAGGAGATAGCAATCATAAATGCATGTGCACCAAACACTGGTGCACTCATTGTGGAAATCGGTGTGGAGATTCCTCAAAAAACTAGGATTAGAAGTCCCATTTGACCCAGCTATTTCTCTTTTGGGTATTTTCCCAAAAGAATTTAAAACATCTCACCACAACAATATATATGCATCTATGTTTATATCACACAATTTGTAATAGCTAAATTTTGGAAACAAACCAAATGCCCATCAACTGAAGAATAAATAAAAAAGATGTGGTATTTTTATACAATGAAGTTCTACTCAGCTATAAAGAAGGGTTAGCTAGAGGCTTTTATAGGTAAATAGATTCCACTAGAGACCATAGTCATAAGTGAAATAAATCAGACTCACATGTGTAAACATTATGTTGTCTTCCTCATGTAAGAAACTGAAAGATTAAATAAGATCCAAAAGGTACAATACATACAATGAAAGAAAATGAAACTGATCAAAAGGAAAGAACAACTGGGATGGGGAAAATGAGAAAAGAAGGAAGGGAAAAAATATATATATATATACACACAAGATAGATAAGATAATTTTACAATTGATCATATTACTTCAGGGAAATAAACTGTGATTGCATATATTGTTTGATCTGTTTTGCGTGCCGGTATCTTTTAATCTGAGCAACTAGTTTGAAGATCACAATATATAATATAGTGACTATTGTTAATTTCCAATCAGCTTGTTTTGAAATCCTATATTGTTTCTCTTGTTTAGTTTTTATTGTTTTGTTTTCTTTTAATCTCTTTAAAATTAAAACAACAACAACAAATACTGGTGCACCCAACTACATAAAACAAATATCAACAGACATGAGAAATCAAATAAGCACTAACACAATTATAATAGGGAACTCAATACCCCACTATCACTAATAGACAGATCAACTAGACAAAAATCAACAAAGAAATATCAGAACTAAACAAAATCTCTGAACAAATGAACTTAGGAGATGTCTGCAGAGTGTTCCATTCCACAACATCAGAATACACAATCATCTCAGCTGTACATTGGATAGTTTCCAAAAT
Organism: Dasyprocta punctata; assembly: GCA_004363535.1. NCBI lineage: Eukaryota > Metazoa > Chordata > Mammalia > Rodentia > Dasyproctidae > Dasyprocta > Dasyprocta punctata. The sequence continues at coordinate 41,967 of RJWM01006689.1, forward strand.
GGGTCACAACCTAGCCCATAGAACGTGCTTAAGCAAATGCAAAGAAATTGAAATTACCCCATGCATATTATCAGACCATAGTGCTACGAAATTGGAAATCAATGTCAAAAGAAACCACAAAAAATACATTAACACCTGGAAATTAAATAACATCCTCCTGAGCACCCAAAAAGTCTCAGAAAAAATTAAAGAAGAAATTGTACAGTATCTACAATTAAATGATAATGCTGTTGCAACATACTGGAATTTATGGGACACAATGAAAGTAGTCCTAAGGGAAATTTATAGTGGTGAATTCTCACATCAGGAGAACAACAAGCTCAAATAAACAACCTAACATTCAACTTCAAACCTCGAGAAAAAGAACAAATCAAACCCAAAGCTCATGTGAGGGAGGAAATTATAAAGAAAAGAGCAGAAATTAATGTCACTGAGACTAAGAAAACTGTAGAGGCCCTTGTAATTCCATGGAAATGTTATTGGAATCCTGGTGCATTAATTCCAGTCTACCACCTCCAGTGCAACTCACGGTGAGAATAAAGACACTAAGACATATCTACAGTTAAGGGCAGCCAAGGGGTCCTGAGTCTGGTCCAGACAATGGTTCATGGAACAAAGGCCCTGACCCAGGGCCTAACCCAGATCTTATTGATTCGTAGAGAAGGGACTGGCTAAGGACGAGTGACTCCGAGAATGACAGGAGTGACGTGCGTGCCACGAGCTGAGCGAGCTAGGGATCCAGAAAGCACCTCTGCAGTATGCAGGGAGAAGGACACGCAGAAAGACCAAGCTGCGTAACACAGCTGAGGTGGCTTTTAATGTTTAGGAGGCTGGGGCTTCAGTCTCTGATGTGCAAACTTTTTCTGCCCTGGGAAGTCATAGCCTCCTAGCTCAAGGCTCAGACCCAGCCTTGGAGCATTGGCTCTGCATCCTGCTGGGCTCAGCTGTTCAGGAAGACACTGAGGCAGGAGGCAGGACTGTCACTTGCCTTCAAAGATGACGCATCAGCACCTCAGCCAGCCCTGTTTGCATTGCTCAGAGCCTACTGAAGGGAAAAGGAAAAAGCTCAGCCAGCTCTGTACACATCGGTACATGGAGAGAGGGCCAGGTTTAGCTAACGTGGAGGTAATTGCTCTTCATTCAGGGAAAGCTTTTCTGGTGGTCCACTACAGAGAACAGTACAAAGACTCAATGAATCCAAGAGTTGGCTCTGAAAAATCAAATAAAATTAATAAACCCTTAGCCAACCTTATCACACAGAGGAAAGAAAAGACTCAAATTCATGTAATTAGGAATGAAAAAGGAGGAATCACAATAGATTCTGTGGAAATCCAGAAGATCATCAATACCCGCTGTTATAATTTATAGTGAAACTACAGGCCACCAAAGAATTTGAAAGCTAAAGGAAATGAACTATTACCAACTAAAGAATAATAAATAGGATTACAGCTGACTTCTCTGGACCAGCAATGAGAGACACACAGGGTGGAATTACTTCCTTTAAGGTCGGCAAGAAAGTTATTGCAGTCTTCTAATTATGTACTCAGACTAACATCCATTTCGTGTGAGAGTAAATAAACATATTACCGTATCAAAGAATCAAAGCAAGGTTAAGGGAAACATTTCCAAAGGTTTCCCACTACAGAAGTTCACGGTAGGAGTTTCTGAAGGACACAGTGAAGAAAAACAATACTGGAAATAAGACTCCAAGTGGCAAACACTGGCAAACCTAAATAATTGTGTTTGAGCCTAGATAAATGCTGATTGCAAAAAAGAGCAATCTGCAGGTAGTGAAAAATGAAGGCAGAATTAAAATGCTTCGTGGGAGTCATGGGTAAGATTATAAGGGATCCTCATAAATTAGAAAAGAATGGAAGAGAGTGAAATAACAGATTAAAAGATACTATGAGAAATAATAGTGACCAAATTTAATCTGGACTGGCTTCAATTATTAACAAAATTCTTTCAGTGCATTTTCAAACAAGAGAAATAGGTTCACCCAAAAGAAGCAAAAAAAAAAAAATCTTCTATTCAATTCAGCAGTCATTTTGTGAACATTTTACTCACTAAATTAAGTCAAAGTTAAATTATATTCCTCAAAAAGGGTATGTTAAAATCCTACCTCTCATATCTCAAAGTGTGAACTTATTTGAGATTGTCTGTTACAGATAAAATTAGTTAAGATGAGGCCCTGAGGGGTTAGCCCTTAATCCAGTGACACAGGTTCCTGATGAAAAGCAAAGAGGCAGAGACAGGGAAGAGCTAGCCACGTGACAATAGAGGGAGACACTGCAGTTTTGCACCTGCAAGTTGAGCAAAACTGAAAGTCACTGGCAAACCCCAGAGCCACAGAAGGGAAGGAACATTCTCTCATGCAGGTTTCAGAGGAATCATGGCCCTGAAGCACATTTGTTTCAGTCTTGTGTAACTGAGAGCAAGTTTCTGTTATTTTAAGCCACCTAATTTGTGGTATTCTGTTACATTTGTCACAGGAAACCAGTGCAACAAGAATATAAATGCCCATTCTGATAAAATACATGTGCCAAGCCAGATAAGGTGATGCACACCTTTAATCCCAGCACTTGGGAGGCTGAGGTAGGAGAAGCGTTGTGAGTTCGAGGCCAACTTGGGCTACAGCGCAAGTGAAAGGCCGGCCTGAACTACATAGTGCGACCCTGTCTCAAAAAAAACTAGGGCCGGGAGTTTGGCTCAGTGGCTTAAGTGCCTGTCTAGCAGGCATGAGGTTATGAGTTCAATCTCTGGTGCCACTAAATAAGTAAATAAATAAATAAATAAATAAATGAAATAAAATAAATAAAATACATGTGCCAAACCTATTCCAAACAATCTTTAGTAATGACATGTTGTAGTCATGTCCTTTATAACAGAAAGGCATAAAAATCAACTCTAAATGTTTTAATCATTAATGTGAAAAGAAAACTTCTGAAACTTTTTAAAGAGTACACAGGAAAATATTTTTATGATCTTACTTTAAAAGGTAGGAAGGATATTTTTCAAAAGGCAAACTCCACTAAAAAGAGTTAATATATATATCAAGCCATGTGGGACACAGAAAGAGAAAAGTAAGCACCTCCTGGGAATTGACCATGCTGGGACTGGGAGGAGCCCACCAAGAAGCCGAACAGCCAGCCTTTCTGGTAAGCCATGCACGCCATATGGGGCCCAGGAAGAGAGAAGTCAGACAGTACCTCCTGTGAGCCTACTGGTGCACGGGCTGAGAATCAAGAGCACACCCCACCCCCACCAACCCCGGAAACAGTCTGCTGGTTCAGGGGACAGACTGAGTTGATAGCAACTGAGGTGCAAAAAGCAACTGAATGCTTGTATTGTTTGGTTGACTTTGCAGGCCTGAGGCCAGGGGGCTGAGCATCTGTTGGGAGGATGACAGTATGCAGTATAGCAAATATGAGGGATTTTCTTCTATTTTGTTTTTGAGGTGCAGTATTGTTCTCACTGTTTTGTTTTGTTCTGATGAATTGTTTTTGCTTTATTCAGTGTTCTGTTTTGATTGGTTTTATTGTTTTGTTTTGTTTTGATTTTGCTATATCTGATGGAATGGAAAACAATTGTGAAGATAACAAGATACATTATGGTGGTCATTGTTGTTTTCCTATTATCCTGCTTCAAAGTTCTGTACCAATTTCACTGCTTTGTTTTGATTGGCTTTATTCTTTTGTTGGGTTTTATTATCTTTAAAATTAAAAAAAGTTACATAAAGACACATGAATTGTGACTTTTATAACTGTTATCTACAATGTCCTCCAACTAGAATTAGGATGGTGAGTAACTGAATTGTGATATTTCTAGGTAATACAATATTATAGCCATGAAAATACATGAACTAAAGCTGTACTTACCTTTGTTGAGAAATTTCATAAATACAGTCCTGCAAATGTAACATACTGCAACTTGGCAAAATAACACAGGACACATAATCATGTAGATGTTGCCAAACACTGAAAACCATGGTATTCATCACTTAGAGTACAAATTTATGTAAAAATGTACAAAAAATGATGATCATGATAATATTATGTTCTACCAAGACTTTGGCTAAGGTCAAGAAAGAAATGAAACATAATTTTTATGTGTAATACCTAATTTGAATTTAATGTATTTTCAAGGTTTTTATCTTAATTTTAAGCAATGACATAGCTAGAGTCTGAATTGATCACTTCTGTCATACTGAAAATACTAATAGTAATGGAGAACAGATGTGTACCCTTCTAGGAGACATTTCCTTCATAACTGTGTCTTTCTTCTATTCAAAAAGTATTTGAGTGTCTACCATACACCAGATACACAATTAAGTATTTAGATCCTTTCCCCCAAAGAAATGGAAGTTTATTTTATGTCATTATCCTACTCCCTCCCAGAGCTATCAGTACGTGATCTGTGTGGCTCAGTTTTAATATGGTTTCTAGTTTGTGCTCCAATCTCGAAATTTTCCCTCTAAGGCCGTCAGCTTTCTATGGTACTCTTCTCTTTACCTTCTTCGTTTTGCTCATTGCTCAGCAGAGGGAAGCTTTCCCAGTTGCTGTGTGTTGAATGATGGTTTATCTCGTATCTCTTTGATGTGAGTCCTTCCCTCTATTCACCTCGCCTGGTAGAAAAGCAGATAAACCCTTTCTTCTTGTTTTCCTTTGTCCGTTACTGTTCTCCTTTCCTTAAATCCAACAGAGAGACGTGAAAATACGCGTATGGCTCTTTGTCTTTCTTTTGCACATGTAGCAGCGCCTGCAAGCTGAGTGCTAACCACGTGGAGCTTCTCACCTATGCTAGGTACTTCTCACCTATACTAAATAGTTACTACTTCCAAAAACTCAAAAGAGTAGCTTCATGCTGCTCATAACTTTTAAAGGCGTATGTCCAGGGCTGGGATGTGACGCGGTGGTAGAGTGGTTCTTCATCTTACACAAGGCCTTGGGTTTCAGACCCAGCACTGCACACCCCCACACAAAGTCTACTCTGTCTCGCAGTGAATATTTAAAATGATTTGCGGAAACCCCTACTGTTCTAGTACATTTTTACTTAGTGGTTTTCTCACATCGCATTTGTCTTCAAATCCTTCTACTTTCCCTTCTGACTCCTAACTGAAAGGCATTTTATTCACTGCTCATGTTCAAAAACTAAGTATTTAGGGGCTGGGGTGTATCTCAGCAGCACAGCACCTTCCTGCCAAGTGTGAGGTCCTGAGTTCGATTTCCAGTACCAAAAAAAAAAAAAAGTCATGTATTTGAGGAAATATACATTTTCATCTTTTAGGAACATTACCTAAAGTTCGTGACTTTGGAATCACAAAGCAGTGGCCTCTGTTCAATCCGCCATGTGGACACAGGACGCTGCCCTTCCCTTCCTCAAAACGCATCTGGACAGTCCTCTTGCGTGTCACCCACAGCACCGAAATCAGATAGTGAGGTCCCAGAGATGTCAGTCTGTTCACTGGCCTCCAAGGAGATCACCGAACCTTGGTTTTAGCTTGCTACTTTTGTGGGAAGAAAGACTGACACCAAGGGTGGCAGCGTGCACAGATGGAGTGGAATTGGCCACTGAAGGGGGCGGTACCCATGCCAGGCACGGACACTGACACTCAGCTTAAGGAACTGCTGCACAGAGATAGCATGAAGGGAAGAAGTGGGGAAGACTAAACTTGGCTGAAAGTAACAAGCTAGCCATGGGAAAAATTTTAAAATGGCAGGGAGCTGCAGCTCTGTAATGAACCACTGTGGGTTGTATCAGAAGTTAAATAGGGTCCCTGAGCCAGATAAAGTAGAAAGAGATTCTGAAAATTCACCTTGTAAAAAAAAATCAGCACTTTCAAGTGTGTGTGCGTGTGTGCGTGTGTGCGCACTCACACGCATGTGCACAGGAGATACAATGACACCGTTTCAGGTGGTAGTTTAGGCAGTGATTATACCCAAGGTCAAATCTATTTACCAAAGTGAATACGTAGTCATTTAGTTTGACAAGCACTCAAGATTACTCAGGACATCTTCCATTTGTGCTTGCAGCATTCATTCCTTAGACTCAAACCACATTTGAGGAGGTTACTGTCATGATTTCTTGGCTGAATGCTGCAGATCACCCCATTTAAAAAATTCAATAGCGAAGGAAAAGGGTAGGACAAAAAGCAACACCTAATACTTCAGACTTAGCAGCAGGCAGGAGGACAGGTGGCAAGAATCGTTCATGCTGAAAAACAGTCTGAACGGTGACATTGAACATAGGTAATAGAGAAAAAGGTTTGAGTCCAATTACCTAATTTAGAATTGCTACTGAGAGCCCAATGTTCTATAGAAAAGGATCAGAATCCTCAGTTAAAGGAGTTAGTGTGTAGAAAGAGAAAGAGCATTGCTATAAATATCAGGTAGTTTATTACCTGTCATGCTCAAGAAAAGATAAGGGACGCAGTATCATTCCCTAAAGGTGAAAATGAATCTGGCTTAAATAACTGTACCAGAAACTCAGAGATACGGAGTTTAAAACACAAATGTGGGGTCTTTAGCATTTTACAAGTCCCGTTGCCCTTAAAATTCAGACAGACAAACTGTATCATGATGATAACAGAACTGTAAATATGTAGAGAAAAATGCCCAGATTTTTGGACATTATTAGTGACCTTCCACTGCATTCCATGCAGGTGATTAAATAATTCAATAAGTTTTCAAAGATTCCTAAGAGACTGAAGTGAGAACTGGTAAAACTCCCGTGAGAGAGGAAAGAGAATGATGACACAACGTTTGAGTAACAGTCAGCTGCCGCCCCACAAGTGTTTGGAACGAGTGACTACCGAAGGGCAGACTCCTAAGTGCACAGGTTAAGGCAGAAACCAGGCTCCTTTAGGGCTGGGGCTGCACCTACCCGTGCCCACACCCTGGTCAGCTGCCATCAGACCAGGAAGAAGGTGGTAGATGAGCATTAAAATGCCGCAAGGGCCCCCTGACCGATGTGCCTTGCCTTCCAGTCCGGCTCCTTCTCATGCCCAGATGCTGTGGTGTCCCACCCGTGACTTGGGGCTGTGTTGGATTTCACATTCTTTTCCTACTTCACTCCCTTATTGTCAATCTTACATTTTTCCCTTTATGACCAGTCCTTTCCTGAGGGAGACACCCTGAAATTCTCTTTTGGTCTGTAGCGTCTCAGTGACTGACAATTCTGCAATCCTTCGCATTTCTTTAATGGCTTCTCCAAGATACTGTTTTTGTTTATTCTTGTTGTATATGCTTAAAGTGTAAAAAGTGACTTTTTTATATTCTTACAATGATAATGAAAATGATTAGTAGTAACACACAATGAAGTACACAATTAGCGATTGTACTTACCTTTCTTTTTTTTACTGAGTATCAAAAATCTGCTGTCTTGGAAATCACCAGTGTGTATTAGTGCGACCTGCTGCCCTCGATATCTACTCTGTGTAGCTACGACTTTGTGCCCTTGACTTGGGTATTCCTGTCGCCTTCCTGCTGGTAAACACCATTTTCTTATTCTTTATTTATTCTTCTATTGACTGATACTTTGGTTGTTTCCATACCTTGTCTATTGTGAATAGCACTGTAGTTTACACGGGAGTAGAAATAACTTTAGGAAGTGGTGATTTCATTCTCTTTTGGTATATATCCAAAAGAGAATGAATGGGTCTCATATAACATTTTTAATATTTTCAGAAACTTGTGTGCATTTTCCACAGTGGAAACACCAAATTAAATTTTTACCAATAATGTACAAAGGTTTCCTTTTCTCCAAGCCTTCACCAGCAATTGGCATGTTTTCCTTTCTTTTTCATAAAGCCATCTCAGCAAGTGTGAAATGATACTTCATTGTTGTTTCAATTTGCAATTCTCAGATGACGTATAATGTTGAGCACATTTGGTTTGTTTGTTGGCCATTTCTATGTCTCTTTTGGAAAAATCTCTACCAGGCCATTTGTCCACTTCTCTCGGGTGATTTGGTTTACTGTTATAGACTTATATCAATTCTTTTTTATATTTTGTGTATTAACTAATCAGATATGTGATTTGCAAGTATTTCTAACATAGAGACTGTATTTTCATTTTTGTTGACAGAACCTTTTGAGTCTGATCTATTCTCATTTTTTATTTTTGTAGGTGTGAGTTTGTTGTCATATTTTGAAAAAAATTACTGTAACTAATATTAAGGAATTTCCTGTTTCCTTCTATAAGTTTTATAAGTTTCAGTCTTTGACCCATGTAGCTTACATTTTTTGTGTAGTATAAGATTAATGTTAGCTTATTTCTTTTTCAGATGGATATCCTGTTTTCTCAAAACCACTAATTGAAAACCTTACTTTTTGCCATGCTGCCTTCCTGATGCCCTTGTTAAAAATTGCTTGATCATATACTGCCTGCCTTCATCTCCGGACTTTCTATTCTGTTGCATCAATCCAGGTGTTTGTTCTTAGTCCAGTATCATACTCCTTTACTACAGCTTTGTAGTGGGTTTTGAAGTCACGTAGTACAATGCATGTAGTTTTGCTCTTTTTTCCCAGTCTTGGCTACTTAGAGTCTTTGTGGTTCCACGTGAATTTTAGGATTGCTTCTCTTCTGTATGTGAAATGCCCTGGAGTATTCAGGGAGATGGTACTGAATATGCAGACGACATTGGGCAACGTGGACACTTCAGCAGCATTAAATCTCCTAATCTATGAGCATGGGAGAGCTCGCTATTCTTTTGTCAGTGTGTTTCACAGTTTTTGCATGTCTTCTTTGGTCAAATTTACTCTCAAGTATTTTATTTTATTTTGGTTAGTGTTTCTACACAGGAGCAGTGAAACATCTAAGAAAGAAATGAAGATACTGTGTTTTTAAACGTCTGAAAGCCCACACAGTGCTCTTTCTGGCCTGGGTCCTCAGGCCTTTTTGATGCCCCTGCTTTCCCAACACCCCAGCACTGCACTGCAATCGCTGCTCAACCCAGACCCAGGACTCTGAGCCCCAGAGCTGCCTTCTACAGGACTTTGCTCCTCTTCCCACTGGTCCTGGCCTTTCTCCAGGGTGTTTCTTGTCCCCTATCTAAACTGCCTCCTGCTGGTTGAGAACTGCCTTATTATTTCCATTCCCTTGAGGGATCTAGTTTATCAATATGCAGAATAACAGCCTCAATAACAAATGACAGCCGACAGTATGCACTGTAAAACAATTATAAACAAACAAATACAATTATCTTTAACATAACAATAAGTGAAGTAAAAATATATTTCATATTAAAGATAACTGCTACCAGTTATCTTTAATACGGTAGGGAGAGAGAGGCCACATTAATGATGGAGCAGGGAGAATAGGTCTCTCTAGGAAGGGAAGTTTTAGATAGAAGTTTGAGGAAATGAGGAAACTGTCATGTGCCAAACTTGGAAAACAGCAGTTCAAACAGGATAAGAGGAACAAAGGTCCTGAGGTGACCACAGGCTGCTGTATTTGAGTTACAGTGAAGAACCCACCAGGTGGAGTTAAATGTGAGAGTAGTAGAAGTTGTCAGAGAAGTCAAGGGGACCAGAGGGCATCTGGCTTTTGGGATCATTATGCACACTTTGGCTTTGATTCTGAAGGTCCGCTCCGGGCAAGAGAAGGATGCAGCCTGTTTTATCTTTCCATGGAACTATTCTCACTGCTTCAGTGAGACTCTACTGAGGCTCAGAGGTCTGAACACACTGAATTAACACTCTGTCTTAATACTCAAGGACTAACCAAAACTTATCTAAGTATACTAGTTAAGTTGATTGCAGAAGTAGTTTAAGCCAGTGCCAAAGACTATAGAAGTCATTCTCTTTAAAGTAGTGCAAGATTTAAAATGTAACTGAAGTCTAGAGGGGTGAAATAGAATGGACACACCATGCAAGCCATGCAAGTAATTCACTGATGGCAGCAATTCTCAAACTTCATGATTTGAAGCATTCTCAGAAATTCTTACTCTTTAAAATTACGGAAGGTCCCAAAAAGCCTATGCTTCTGTGGGTTAAATCTAGTGACACTTTACTTGTGCATTTATTCATTTAAAAATGACAACAATGACTCTGTCGTTCATGTTCATGCACATAACACACTTTGGTGGAACATGTGTTTTCTAAATAAAAACTTAAGTAAGAAACTAGAATCATTTTAAATTTTTGAAATACCCTTTAGTATTTGGCTTAATAGAAAGCATCTGCCTTTGTCTTTTATCTGATGAAAACCACACTTCACAGAGCTTCTGAAAACCTTTACATATGATCATGAGTATGCGAGAGTGAAAAGCACAGATAATACGATTTTCTTTCTAAAATATTTTAACCTGCAGACTTCCTGAAAACAGGTTTCTGAACCACACATTAAGAAGCACATCTCCAGGAAAAAAAAGCAGTCATTATTTCCATGAGTATCTGCTTAGAGCCTTTAAATCATGCCAATGTCTTTGTTACTAGAGATAAGACGGACTACTTTAATTTAAATAAAACAGGGTGAATATGAAAAACTCATGCTTGAAGAAATATCGTGGCTATTTGAAATTTTCCATGAAAAAATATCTTATGCTGCTCAGGCATGCTCATTCTTTGTCTTAAAGTATGAAATGTCTGGCCACAGACAGGGACAGAAAAGAGAAATTCTAAAGAAATCCAAAGATTTGGGTAAAGGCCAGCTCCCTGAGGCTGACGATTGATAGAAGACACACTTCTCTGTTTTTACGCCTGCCTTAGGGACGGTACTTCAGTGATGAAGGTCGTGTTTCTTTTCACTCAATGGACGTGTGGTGGAAAGCGGGGACTCCCAAGTCCACTTAAACTTGATGTCTTGTTTTAGCTTCAAGTCATGTTTTAGCATCTCAGACTAAAAAGATATTTGATTTTAAATCTACTTCTATGAATTTTGAGGCAAATTTCAACAGTATTTTTATAATAGTTTCATAGTACTTTTAGTAAGTACAATATTACCCTGAAAACAACAACTTTCTTATGGTAAAGAAATACATAAGGAAAGGGAATTGAAAATGATTAAGAAGTCTTGGGCGTGGTGGCGCACGCCTTTAATCTCAGCACTCAGGAGGCTGAGGTAGGCGAAGTGTTGTGAGTTCGAGGCCAGCTTGGGCTACAACGCGAGCTCAAGGCCGGGCTGAGCTACACAGTGCGACCCTGCCTCAAAAAACCAGGGCTGGGGGTTTGGCTCAGCGGCTTATGCGCCTGTCAGGCAGGTGCAAGGTTGTGAGTTCAATCCCCGGTGCCACAAAAAAAAAAAAAAAAAGAAAAAAGAAAATGATTAAGATATGATATATATAAGATATGATACATATATATATCATGTCTGAGATATATATATGTGTCACAACCCCCCAAACACCCCTAAACAAATCCAAATTTCAAACATAAACCAATTGCAAACAAACTGCAAACATATGCCAATTAAAAAAGACAGTTTCTACTCTAGAAAAATTTTGGCCTCATACTTCAGAGAAATCGTACTCTTTAGTATATTTACTACAGGTACTTTATATTTGTGTTTCTCTCTGAAATAAGATGTTTTAGTGCTTTTTAGCCATATTTGAAATATTACTAATGTTCAAGCCGGGCGTGGGGGTGCACGCCTTTAATCCCAGCACTCTGGAGGCTGAGGTAGGTGGGAGCGTTGTTAGTTCAAGGCCGGCTTGGGCTACAACGCGAGCGCAAGACCGGCCTGAGCTACATAGTGCGACTCTGCCTCAAAAAACCAGGACCGGGGGTTTGGCTCAGTGGCTTACACGCCTGTCAGGCAGGTGCGGGGTTGTGAGTTCAATCCCTGGTGCCGCAAAAAAAAAAAAAAAAAAAAAAGAAATATTACTAATATTCATAATGTAAGTTTCTTGAAATTAACTTATTAATTTATGAAAATTGCTGTAGAAACACCTATTTTAAAGTAATTAAGACAAACTGTCAGAATTCAGACTTCATATATATGATTTTATGTCAACAGTAATTATACCCCCACATGGCCTTGACTGACAGAGAAGTTAGTTTAAACTATCACTTTGAATTTATATGAATTCTTCAATGGCTTTAGTTTAATATTATGTAAGACATATAAGGACAAGCAGGTTACCTGCAATTTAATATTTAAACAGTATTTCCATAAAAATAGTGAAAGTAACCACTGGAAAAAATGTATCCTATGGCATATTAAGGCACAGCAAAGTTCATGTCTTTTGTTTTGTTTTGTTTTGTTTTGTTTTGTTTTGTTTTGTTTCGTTTTGTTTGTTTTTGAGACAGCGTCTTGCCATGCAGTGCAGGCTGTTTGTGAACTCCCTGTGCAGCCCAGGCTGGCCTGGAATTCACAGCAATCTCCTGCATCAGCTTCCCAAGTGCTGGGATTACAGGCGTGCACTACCATGTGCAACTAGAGCTCATTTCTTGAGCATGTGCCAGCAAATACTGTGCATATCTTGACACATACCATCTCCATAGAAATCTTTATTCAGTCTTCCCTAAATATTTATCTTCCATTCTGTAACCTTCATGTTTCTTATTCCAGATACGGGGATAATGATATCACCCTGCTCATCTATCTAGAACCGAAAAGCCGTTATAAGGGTGGCTATCAAACACTTTGGCAGGAGCAGGAGAAGCCTGAGGGAGAAACGCGCTTGTCTGCCCGGACGGCGCCTGAAGGAGAGGAGGGGAGCGGAAGAGTTAAATCTGAGTGCTGTCTTTCAGACTCACTGATTCCTCCGCCGTAACGAGTGCAGCAGAATAGATTTCATCACAATACCTGGAGTGGGGAGAGTTTACCTTTATCAGGAATGAAACTCTATGGTCTTCAGTTTTTCTCTACCCAACCTTTAATTCTCAATCCCCTGATTTATTTCTACACCGTTTTGTAGTATTATTTCTTTGTTTAAGGAAGCATTGCCTTTTGCTTAAGAAATCAGATATACCAATCTTTTCCCTTTGGTGTTTAACCCAGTTTAATAATTCCACCAGGCTAATGCTTTTATTTTCTACATTTCAATAATTTGTTTAAAAAGTATGTTATTTCAGTTTCTAGTCCAACAAGTAACTAGCTTAGAAGTTGGCACTTCATGCTAACATGTAAAAAAACTGTACAAATTAAAAAATTCAGAGATTCTGCATTTTTTTATGCGGGATGAGGTCATGGGGTAAAAAGTTCCCTTGCTATCGGAGCTGCTGGTGGGGGAATGCAGAGTAGGTGCTTTCTGTGAACACGTAATTGTGTGGTTGAGAAGCCTTTGGAACCAGTTCATGGGAGGATCTTGGAAAGGTGTGGAGATGCTGGCTGCAAAAGGACCCTAGGACACTGTGAGGTGGAATAACCTGTTTGAAGCACAGAAGACCAGAATGCTGATAGAAATACAAATGGTAAAACCCAGGCTCAAACACTTTTAGTCACGAACAAGGACTCTATTGACAATTGGACGCCAGGCCATGTGGGCTATGTTCTGCATGTCCTGAGACTGAGTGAGACTAGGATTAAAGGTGGTGGAGTAACTAATCTTTTGGGGGAAATTTCAAGGCAGTTCAGCATTCAGGCCACAGCATGCATAATGCTTGCTGCTTTTAACTAGATTTGTATTGAAAATCAGGAGCAAAAAGTCTATATGAAAGGTTTCAGATTCTTCAGAAAGGCAGTGCCTATACAATTGGAGCAGAGTTTGTTCACTGAAAAAATTTGTTTTAAAAAGAAGGCAAATACTTTACAGCAATTGGAAAGTTGCTGCGAGGGTTTGTGAGGAGCCAGCAAGGTCCCACCCTTCACAGGTCTCAAATTCCAAAAGCAAGAACTTCACTCTGAGAAGAGAGCCCAGGGCACTGTGCTCAAGAAAGGCCAACTGGAGAACAGTTTTCCTGGGATTTGGTTTACAGTGCTTAGCCATCTCAAGGCACTCGGTGGCTTCTGCAGGTACAGTTCAAGGGGGCCCGGCTACTGCTCAAGCTGGTGTCAGACTTCGACATCATCCACATGGTGCTGGTTTCATAGGTATGTCAAATGCATGAGTTAATTGTGTCAGGGAGACTTGCAATAGTATTTTTGAAGAAAGGCTGGCAGGTCAGGCAGTGTGGTCCTGAGAGGGCAGTTGGTGAACCTGTGAGAATGAAGCCAAAAGTGCGGTGGAGACCTCAGAAACTTGGAGAAACCAGGAAGCTGAAATGTTTGTGGAGAGCCATAATGAGCAAGCAAAGTCAGCCCAAGGGAAAAGCCACGAGGGCTACTACCCCAGCAACACCATAGAGGCGGGCTGGCCTTAAGCAGGGAAATGGGAAAGCTGATGCTTTGTGTATGATGGAGCATGACTTAGTCCTAAAAAGAACAATGAATCCACGAGAAGGCATGAGAAAATTAAAATGCATATTACTAAGTAGAAGAAGCTAGTCAGAAAAGGCCACTACAGTATAATTGCATCTAACTAACATAACAAAGAAGACAAAATTATGGAAATAGTAAAAAAGTATTGACTAAGTGTTAAGAAGAGGGAGGGACAAATAGGTGGACTACAGAAGGCGTTTTAGACAGTGAAGCTCACCCATATTCCTGTCATCGCAAGCATCTGTGTGTATATTTTTCAAAGCCCAGAGGATGCCAACAGTAACCCTAACGTGAACCATGGTCTGTAGGGAATAACGAAGTGCCACTTCAGTTCAATTGTGACAACCGTAATAGAAGGTGTAGACAGCCCTCCGTAGGGGAAGCTGTACATGCCCACAGATACTGGCTATATGAGATATCTGTGTACTTTCCTCCCAGGTTTACTATAAACCTAAATCTGCTCTAAAAATAAAATCTAATAACATCTAATGAGGAAAATTATGGCACTTTTACACTAAAATATCTTAACACTTGGCTGTAAGAATTATTTTCCAGATTTTTTCCAACTACATGAGATATGCCATCAAATCTTCTGACTTTCTATTGTACTCCACACCTCACTTTCCCATGCACTCAACTGTATCATGTGGAGAAAGCTTTTCTTGCTAACTGTACCAGGGAAGTAATTGAAGTATGAGCAAAGGGCTCCATGGAAGATCTCAGAAGGCTCAGCCGAGGAGACTGGAGAGCTATTCTTTGCTTTGCATCATTAGAGGGCCACTGTTGTGAGTCAAAGAACTTGGCAAACCATCTCTAGCTGACAGACAAAAATTGCATTGTCTCTTTCAATTCAAAAACTGATATTGACTTCTCCACAGACTTCTCTTATGGTACAATATGCGTTTGATATTTCTTTGTTTGCTTAGGATGCAAATTTCAGCAGAAAAGGCCAGCTCTAACAGTCCTGTTTAAAGGGTTAGTGTAGATCTCCAGAACAAGTTGTAATCTTAGGTAAATAATTATGATAAGTTCAGGAAGGTTATGTTAAAATTATGCCTCCTGCCTATAGTCTGGGAGGGAAAGCAAGCTGGATCCATGTTCTCCTAACATATTGGACCACCTTGAAAGTGACAAGAATGTTTCCGAATTTAGTCAATAATGTATGCTGATTGCGAAAAGACATTTCTAATTTAGTGACAAAGTACCATTCCTGTAACTAGTTCATGAAATTATTTGATTGCTAAATGAGGAACTGTATATAGTATGTACATTGTAATATTCAGAACAAAGACATGGTCAAAAAAACCTCCAGCTTGATGACTTTACTGTAGAAGAAGCCACCACGAGGCGGCACACATTCCTGTGTCATGAGTCCAAGTGTTGGGTCGACTGTAAGTCTGAACAGTTGTTAAGTGAGCAATATCTGGAAATGGTTGACTAAGCGACTGACAAATGTGTACGCACTTTTACTTTCCTCCAAAAGGGACAATACACAGCTAAGCACCTAAGAAGACTCTAGTAATTATCGCTCCTGAATACGGAGACCTGAGTTAACTGTTCTTATCCCAGTTTCATAAAATATGTTAGGCTAGTGGAAGAATAGCTCCATAGGTGGCGGACCTAATTGAATCTCTAAGAAGCAAAGGCAGAATAAAGAGAGTTCTATGGCCAGCCATGGTGGTGCACACCTTTAATCCAGAACTCTGGAAAGCTGAGGTAGAAGGATTGCAAGTTCCAGCTCAGTCTTGATAACTCAGTGATTAAACAGCACCTTATCTCAAAATTCAAAAATTTTAAATGGGAAGGGCTGGGGGCACTGATCACTGTGAAAGTCCTAGGTCTAATTCCCAGTACTCCCCTAAAAATTACACCGACAGAGCCTAAACCGATTCACAATGATAAGTGCGGTGTAGCTGCTCTTGTGTTGGGTCTGTGGCTCCCTGGGTTTCTTTCCCATTGTGGAATTTACATAACCAGATGTCATCATTCCTGTCCAACAGGAAAGAAGAAGTGAGCTGAAGGAGCCGCAGAATGCTCCGAGGTGACCTCAGGGGGCACTGGCAAGGCAGCCGTTAATCGTGTTGCCCAAAGACTGAGGCCAGGAAGGGAAGGCAAGCAAAACGTGTCACAGCATGGTGACAAAACGGCCTTCCCCTCTAAAGCAAAGCACTGCCCCAGTTAGAACATTTTTCTGTACCAAGAGCAACATATGAGCTTAGTAAACTATATAGTTTCTTTAAAAATAAAATTCAATTGTGATGTTTTTCTTTTCTTATTACCCGTTCACTGGCTACTCTTACCAGGAGGATACTGTTTTTAAATTTTATTTATTAATTCCACCCTTTAGTTATAAAGAAAGTTTCATGGTTTTTCTAACCCAGCTAAGCTTATTAGACTCCTGTAGCAATGTCTACTTGCCAATTTGGGACCTATTTTCACTTCAGGACACACAGTGTAAAATGCTGGTGGAAAACAGTATATTTTCATACATCACAAATTGTTTCAGGTTGCAAGGACTCAGAATTCAAAGATATTAAAGAGATACTTGGTCATTATCAATAATCCAGTGCTGAATCAGTTAAATATTTCCTGTGATTTCTTGTCAAACAGTAATGATTTAATCTTCAGGTAAAACATATATTTCTCATCTAGAAAACATGAGGGTTTATTCAGTGTCATTTCCATAAATGTTATAAATAAAAAAATCAGAGAAATCTAATGGAAGATCCTGGGAATTAAATATTGGTTTCCTTTGCAGATTGAAAATAGCTAAATTTTGCTAACCCCTAGATAAAATCAATAATTCTGTTTCTGAGACACTTTCGAATATTACCTTTTGGTATGTTCAATATTCATGAAGCACTCTAGAGAAAAGGAACTCAAAATACCAGACTGGCTGCATACTTCAACAAGTCATTATTTGAAATATTCTTAGTGCATGAGTACATCATTACAGCATTAATGTGTTAATATGAATCAGAAAATTAGAAATCTCATAAGGCAGTAAATTTTTTTCTATCTCCTGTTTTCTTATTGTTATGATTCTAGCAAAAGTAGCTAGTACAGTACCACCATTCCTGGACAGCTTGCCTTTTAAAATATGTTTCTTCTTATATTTTAGATCACCTTACCCACACTCTTAAACCAAAGGGATAAAACAAGTTAATCTAGTCCAGCAGTTTCTTTGATCACTGTACTAAACATTTGCCTCTAAAAGTTCTACTGCATTTACATATCATCTGTGGATAAAAAGTACTACAAAGTTCTTCCTACACATTAAGGAAATCCAACTAAGTAATGAAAGTTTCATATATGCTTTAATTTTCTCAACAAACAAATATTTAACGTCTACATCATACGATATAGTCAACTAGGAATCAAAAACAGTAATACCTTGGTTCACAAATGCTATTCAGTCCTCAAAAGTGTTCAGCAGAATTTTGCTTTCTTTCTCAAGTTCCACACTGCCGCGACCCATGCGGCTCCTAAGGTTCTTAGGGTGAAGGACCGCGAGAGGCTAAGAAAATAAAGACAGACAGAAAGCTGGAGTCAGGTGGAGCCCTTATCCTCCTGATGGGAGGAAAAGAACTGCTCAACCAATGTTGCCGGTTTATTTATACACAGGGAAGGATGACGTCAATTTCAGCCCCTCTGCCTAGCAACCCAGGCCTGGAATGTTTAGGAGCCTCCTGTTTTGCTGGGTTGTGGGAGCATTTTTCACGCGGTTGACCCAGGTGCTCTTTGGTACTTTGGTAAGGTCATGTCTGGGTCATTTTCCAGCTTCAACGGCTCCCAACACTACACAAGCTGGCAAACACGACCACAGCTGTCTCCCCTGCACTAACATGAACATGGCCATCTTCCCCAGAGTGATGGAACAAGTCTCACCAGAAACCACCCATGCTGATGCCATCCTGTCTTTTAGTGTCAGGGATGAACTTGAGCCTTGCAAGTATGCCAAACAAGCACTATGCCACTAGGCTATAACACAGTCTCCATGCTGATTCCTTGTTATTGGATCTCCACCCTTCAGAACTGTAAGGAAATAAAATAAATTTCTGTTTTTTAACTTCACCTAGTCTGTACCATTGTGTTATGGCAGCTGCATCTGTCACTTTTCCATTACTACTGGGACAAAGCCCTGACATTTGCAAATTAAAGGAGGTTTATTTGCTTGGTTTCAGCAGGTTCAGTCCATGGTCAGCTAATACCAAGGCACAAGAAGCACAGGCATGGAGGGCTTGGGGAGTAAGTGCTGACTTCATGGCTGGCAGAACCAGAGAGCAAGAAGTAGAGACTTGGCACAAGAATATACCTATCCAGGTTGTCTGCCAGTGAGCTGTCTCCTCCGCTCAGCCCCACAGCCTAGTACCACACTTGAGTCCGGACGCATCAATGGTGAGGTTCACTGAGGTGTACAGCGCCCTCATGACCCAGTCACCTTTCAAAATCCTCACCTCTAAACACACGAGTGTTTTGGAGGCTTTTTACTTCTAAACCCTGACATTCCACTCCAGCCCCTGAAAGGTTCATGCCTTCACTTGATGAATGGTGCATGCAGTCCATCTCCAGGAGTTATTAATGTCTTAGAGTATTTAGCATTGCTGAAAATTAAGTCCAAAGTCTCCTCTGAGATTCAAGGCAAACTTTTAGCTATGACCTTCTGTAAAAGTAAATAATAAAGTTAAATACTGCCACTATACAAAGGCACAGGGTAAACATTTCCATTCTAAAAGGGAGGAATGCTAAAATAGAAAAAAATCAGACCAAAGCAAGACTGAAACATAGCAAGGTAAACACTAAAACCTGGTTCCATGTCCAGCACCCAGGGTAGGTTGTGTTGAAATTTGAACTCAAAAAGGCTTGGACAGCCCTGCTCCTACATCCTAACCATGGGAGGTTACAGCCCACATGGCATCTCTCTTGGGCTGGTTCTGCTTGATGTCTGCAGCTTGACTCAGTGAATATTCCAAATCCCTGGCACATCCAGCTTCCTTGGATCCCTGCTACATGTTTGGCTTCGTTCTCACCGTTTCACACACACATGTACACACTTCTCTTGGGCATACTGCCTGGCTTCCAAGGCATTCTTTTGAGATATTGGGGGAAGCCTCTATGACCTCACAACTCCTGCATTTCACATGCCTGAAAAACCTCCCATGGGAATAATGCCAAGGTCTGCAGCCGACTGGAGCAGCAGTCATGCTGCAGTAGACCATGGATGGGAGGCACTCTTGGAAAGCCAGAATGGCTGATCCTGGTAATATATTCCCTACGCGACCTTGAACAAGCAGGCAACCCTGGGGTTCTCCTCTCAAAGCAATGTCTTTCAATATAGTTTACCCTTCTACTCTTGAGTTTTCAGTAGGTGTGGTCTAGCCAATTCCCAAGGTACTCTGAAAGCATCTGTCCTATCATCCTGGGGGAAAGTCCTTCCCTTTTTTAAAAAAAGGGCATCAATGTTTTTAACAGCCATACTGTCCTTTGTCCGAACTTTACACGTTTCCTTTCTGAGAAAACTGAACTTTTTTCAAATCATTCAGCTAGGCATTTTGCTCCTGTTTCTCACTGTAGGTCTAGCTAGAAGCAGCCCAGTATACTCACACCAGCCTAAACATGAGGCTGCTCAAAATTTTCAACAAATTAGTCTGGCATCTGTAAACGTCATACAAAGTTTAAGACCTGGGCAAAAGTAGGACAATTTCTTTGCCAGAATGAGACACACATGGTCTCCAGTCCATTTCCTAAATAAAATCCTTTGTTCCCATCTGCAGTCTCATGAGCCTCAGCGTCACCGCCCCTATTCCATCAGAATTCTGGACTATGAGCTGCCAGAACCACCTGTCAAGCTCTGTTTACAACAGTCTAGGACTTCTTTAGATTCCATCTCCACGTTTCCAACTCTCTCCCACACACCAGGTTCAAAGGCTTTTGAAGCACATAATCAGGTATATTCCACAGCCCCAGCCCCGCTCTGTTTTGATTTTCATTATTGGTCACTTTCTCATCACTGAACGAAATACTGCAACCTCTGCAAAGTAAAGGAGGAACAGTTGATTTTGGCTCTCAGCTTCTTACAATTCCATCTGTGGTTGTTTTTCTCTGGGGAACAGGATCAGGATAGAGAGGCATGGCAGAAGATAAATGTTCACCTCATGGTTGCTGGGAGCAGTGAGGAAAATACAGAGATAAGGGTTTAACCCTTCTGTGTCATGCCACCAGTAGCCAGCCTCCTCTACCCAGTCCAAAGGCCTAACAGCACATCTAGCCAGTAATTTGCTGAGGAGTCGGTCCACCAATAAGACAAATACATACGGCGCCCCCATGACACAGCGACTTTCCAAAAGCCCTACATCTCAATTCAAGGAACTTAGGGGACATTTTAGATCCACACGATAGCAGTAGCTCTAGCAGGCTAATAGATCTTAGAACCCTAGCAAACTTCTAAGTTCCACATGTGTTGTATGCTATGTTCACTATCACTAACTAGATATAGCTCAGAGAATATGAGTTCATGCTTTGTATCTGAGACAGTTGTTTTTCCCTTCTGCTTCAGTAACTGAATTCTATTTTTGTTATGCTGTGATCAGATTGCGTGACTTGGATGACTTCTCTGGAGAATAGTTTGAATCTTTTATTTTGTCAGTTTTTTAGTATTAGAGGTTGGGTGTAAACATCTATAGGAACGACTTTGTTAATCACATTAAATCCATATGCTTCCATGTTTCATTGACTTTGTTTTATGTATTTAATGAATTTTGATGCTCTATTTGGTGAATATATATGCATGTCAGTTAGTTATTTAATGTTGTGTGTAAACGATATCACTAAAGACTTGCTCTTTTTATTGCTTTCTGTCACAAATTTATTTTTTTCTGATAATAATACCACAATTTCATTGTTTCAAAATGATTAAATTCCTTTGCCAATACTTTACACTTTGTTTTTAGTCACTTTATTTTAGAAGCTTTTCTCATATGTACTACATTATTTGATTTTGCATTTTTGACCCATATGGAAATTTTTTGTTTTAATGAGTTTGTACCATTCACCTTTATTGATTTAATAGGTGACTGTGTATTTACTTGTCCTTAATTTTATATTAGATTTTCTGTTTTTCAATTTTCTACTACTTTTAAAAACCAATCTTTATAACCTATATTTTCTTGTATTTTTTAAAAAATGTTTTGAGTTATTTTCTCTCTGATATTTGGAATGTATATGACTATTTTAGTTCTTCTATTTAACTCTGCCATAAATACATAAATAGCATTTGTAGAGATATCTTTAACTCTCCACGCTTACACATGGGGGACTCATCCAGCTTCCATGGAATGCAATATCTTGTTTCTGATTTATCAATATTATGGTTACTTCTGCATTACCAAAGTTTATAGCATTTGTTTTAATTTCTGCAGCCACAGTTGAATGATTGTTTATAACCAGTCTCATTAACACGAATATGATTTTTCTTTATTCCCTTTTTTTGGGTTTGATTTTACCATCAAGTAGCTTTTTTTAAGAAAATAAGTAAGTTCTAAAATGCTTGAGTTCATACATATTTGTAACGGGTTGACTTAAGCTTCAAACTGATTAACATTTCTTGGTGTTTATGATATACAAACTATTATTTTGAGGTTAATGCACATACTGGAGAATTTAATTTTATATGGGATAAATACTTTCAGATGTTTAGAATGAGAAAATTGAAGCAAAGAGAGGTTAAGTGAATTAAGACCCAAAACTAGAATGTATGACCATGGGATGACAACTTGTCTAAGTACATAATTACAGTATTAAGATTCACTTTATTTCTCCAAGGATGCTGCAGGAAATATGTAAGCATACCCCAACATTGAATGCAGCTATGAAGGACTCTGGATTTATTCACTTATATAAGGACTTTATTTATTTAGTGTCACAGTACATATTATTTTTTTTTAATGGGGTAAGGTACTTTTAATTTGTGTCTCATGTTCTCTTGGTTTTAGATTTACTTTATTACATGCTCCAAAAATATTTTATTTTATTTTTTGTCCCTTCTATAAAGTCACTTTCCTGGTGACTACTCATAACTCAAAAGTACACACACACTTCTGCTCAAGTCATTACTGAGCCCGTTATCTTCTTGCCCAGCCCACTAGGAGAGAGGAGAGTACTCAGGCTGTGGAAATCCCGCCGGCGTCCCCCACACCCTCGCACCGGTACCATGGGTCCCCTTCTTCTGCTCCCTCATTGCTTTTCTTTCTCTCCCAGTGTTTCTTGGCAATTCTTGATTCATAGCTACGGTTCAATCTGTTTCCATCCCTACTCAGACTTCTGTGTTTCCCTCTTCTCTTCTAAGTGCACCAATGACTAGGTACAGGGCTACCCTGATGCGGGATAATTAGATTTCACAATTCTTCATGTAATTACATCTGTAAATACACTATGTTCAACCAATGTCATAAGTCACACTCTTCAGGAATTAGAATTTAGGTGCATATTTTGGGGAAACTGTTTTATCCACTACACGCTATAAACATCATCATCATGTTTTATAGCTCGGTACCCATTCAGAACATGTATCAGTTATCGTTCACCTGTGTTGGGTTTTCTTGGAACAATTCAGGATCAGTCTGAATATACAAGTTCCACTGTAATTTAGAAAACTTTGTGCCTTATGTCTGGAATATTTTTCTCTTTTATTATTTCTGATTTTTAAAGACTACTAATGATGCCATTGTTGGAACTCTTACCTCACCTGTGTACATGCTGGTTCTCCTGACCCCCACTTCACTGATGTCTTAAATTTTTAATCACATATTTTATATGTTTAGCTATTTCTAATAATATTTTCATTTTAACTAAAATTTACCTATACATATAGTTGTATGTGATAAAATGAACTCATTGTATGTTTAGCTAGTTTCAACAAATATATAGCACCATATAACCAATTTAATTAAAATATAGGATATTTTCAAGAACAAAAATTTCCCTTGCACCCTGCCAATTAGTTCCCATACTTCATCATCCATTTGTTTCCCAGGCAGACAATTGTCTGCTTTTATGACTCTAGATAACATTTTTCATTTCTCCAGCTCCATGTGAATGGAATCATTCAGTACATGTTTTCATCTTGCTTCTTTTATTCAGCATAAAGACACTGTATCCATATATGCTATCTATCTTTAGTTAACCCTTAGATGTTGTGAAACATATCCCAATATATAGATACTACATTTTAAAATCTATATAAGTTTGGGGCTATTAGGAATAAAGATTTTTTCTTTCGGCACCAGGGATCAAACTCACAACTTCGCTCCTGCCAGACAGGCACTTAAACCACTGAGCCAAACTCCCAACCCTAGTTTTTTGAGGCAGGGTCGCACTATGTAGCTCAGACCAGCCTTGTGCTCACGTTGTAACCTAAGCCAGCCTCAAACTCACAATGCTCCTCCAACCTCAGCCTCCTGAGTTCTGGGATTAAAGGCATGTGCCACCACACCCAGCTAGGAATAAAAGTTTTATAAGCATTTTTGTACATAAAGTATATGAGCATACAATTTTATTTACTTCACATCACAATTTAGAAATGAAATTACTGAGCCATATGCTTTGTGTTTATTTAATTTCATAAATTTTTGCCAACACTGAAGTTGCCAAGATATTGTCCTGTATTTTCTTTTGTAAGATTTTTATTTGCAACTATGAGATGCAGGTTTATTATCCACTTGGAATAAATGTTTGCATATAGTTCGATGTAAGGGTTTATTTTCAGCATTTGTCACTTGGAAATGTAACTATTGCAGTATATTTGTTGAAGATTATCGTCCTACATACAATCACTTTCATTAGATTGTTGAAAATGAATTGGTCATATATTTTCTTGTTCTGGACTCACTATTATTCTCCACTGCTTTTTGTATCTATTTCTAAGGCTTTTCTTCTGCTGTTATTGCTATGCCATTATAAGAAACATTGAATCAAAGAGGGCAAATTCTCCAAAATGATTTTTATTTACAAAGAATGTTTTAGTTGGTCTTTTACATGTATACGTAAACAAAAGCATATAAATATATTGCATTTATAATACACTTGTATACTTATCAAATATTTTAATCAGTTTGTCTATTAAATAAGCTGCTTCTACTTTGAATAGGATTATGTTGACATGATGAGAATTGTCAACAATTTGAAATTCTATACCCCTAAACACGATATATTTCTCTATTTGTTAGATCTTTTTAATTTTCTCAAGTATATTTTACTACTTTCAGTGATCAAAATCACATATACAGCCATCCATTGCAAGCTTGTTTCTGTGAAACATGGCTGGCATACTGGATAGCAGTCTCATAAAATTATACAGCCTTTTCATGTTGAAGTCACCTGAGCTTGGTTAAGTACATGTTGGTGTTTGGACACTAAACACAAGTACCAAGGGATTCATTTTAAGTATCTCAGACTATTCTGTTAAAATTTTCTTCATATGGTAGTCTACTCGTGGCAAATTTGTCACCATTTGCTTATGCAAAAAATCAGTATTTCACCTCATTATTAAAAATAATCATTATATATATGATAATATATATTATATATGTGGTTGCATGAATAATTTCTTTGTTGCAGTACTTCAGATGTGGCATTCTATTGCTTCCTACCTCATGTAATTTCAGCAGAGGAGTCTGCTATGTCTGTATGTAGTGGGTAGTGACTCTTTTTAAGATAGTCTCATTATCTTGGGCTTTGGGGAACTTTATTAGAATCTATGATAATGTACTTTATTTTGTCAAGGGCTCACCAGGTTCTTTTTGTCTGTGGCTTTATAAATTCAATGAAGTTTGAAAGAAATTTTGTTTTTTTTTGTTTGATCTCTCCTTGTACTGTAATTACACAAATATGTTACATCATTTTGGAGTATCATGTAAGTCACAGATAGTGTTACTGCTTTTTAAAATCATTTTCCTTTATATTCCATTTTGGGTAATTAGATCTTATTTCAAAGCTCACTGACTTTTCACCCTCAATGTTGCACCTGTTGTTAATCTTATGCAGCAAATTTTGCTTCAGATATCTCACTTTTCACCTTCAGAATTTCTATTTATTTATTTATCTTGGTTCTATCTTGCACATCTATCCTTGCCATATCCATGTTTTAATTTCCATGTGTGACATTAGTTATGGTAATTGTGCTAACAACTTTTTTGTGTTACTTCCATCATTTCTGTCATTTCTGAGCCTGTTTTTATCAAATAATTTTTTTCATGTGGATTGGTCGCATTTTTATGCTTCTAGACATATACTTAATTTTATTTGAGTACTGAATAGTACAAATTTTATGCTATTGAGTTTCTGGTGTGGTTGTCTTATCTTCAAGATGGTTGCTTTTTTGTATGCTTCACAGTTAAATTGCATGCTGTTTAGTTTTTTATTGTTTGTTTGTTTTTTTATAATATTGGGGATTGAAGCCAAGGACTTCATGCTGTGCCACGTCCCAGAGTTTTCTATTTTTTATTTTAAGACAGCTGCCTGCCTCAGACTCCCAATGTGCTAGAATTTTAGGCATGTACCATTACAACAGGTTTCCTGTACCTTGTTTAGAAGATTTGTTCAGAGAAGCTCTGGAGTAGCCAGTATGCAAGGGAAAAATTAGATTCTTTAATGCATTTCCTGAGTATCAAGCAATATCTCTCTGCTCAACAAGTAGAGATTCAAATGCCTTCTGATTTCTGAAAGAGTTTTGCCCTAGAATAAATTACAGGATGTTATGGTGGTCTAACATGGCAGAAACAACACCCCGATGACCACTTCCTCCGTGGTCCCCCTCAATCCTGATGACAACTTCCTCCTTCCTTTCCCCATGCACACCAAGAGAATTCCAATCAGTTCAACTACCAGCTTCCTGAGAGCCCCTGAAATCATAGCTCAGCCTCTTCAACTCAGCGAGACCAACACACACTCAGCAGAAAGTCAAAGTGGCTGACTGGAGGTCTTCCTTCATTTTCTTTTTCTTAGAGACACAGTCTTGCTTCAGTCACTGTCTTAGCCTCATCTCATTGCTGGGATAAAATGATACCCACAGTTCAAAGGAGGAGGAGTTTATTTTGGCTCAGAGCCTCAAGTCCAAGGCTGGCTGTAAGGAAGAAACAGCATCAAGGCAGAGTGGAGGACGGCTGCTCATGTCTCGCCTTCCAGGAAGCCAGGGAGAAGGGAGCAGCAGGGTCCAAGAGCACACCTTCCAGGCCACACCCCTGGGGCCACCTCCAGCCAGGCCCCGCCTCCTGAAGCACCATCAGGCACCGAGCTCATCGAGGGATGCATCCTGGATGAGTACCCCAACACTGAGATCCAATCACCGTTCAAACACATGAGACTTCCAGGACACATTTTAGATCTAGACAACAAAAGTTACTATTCAATGAATCAAAACAGAATTCTGGTTAAGACAAGACATCCTATCATCTGATAAGCAGCTAAAATATGAGACTCTATGGTGCCTATTGTTAGTCTTACATATTGTTTTATGTTGCATTTTATTTATTTTCTTAATTCTTTTTGTATCTTCAAATTCTGCTTTGTTTTTTTTTTTCATCTCTTCAGTTCGTTTACAGTGTACCTAAATTTTACTTTCTTTAAATGTTTTACTCATGTATATTCTTGTCTCTTTTGTTGTATGTTCAATAGCTATTCCTTTACATCGTGGTGGGGGTTGATGAGGTAGTAATGTTCGTGTCTTTATTTCGTATTACGTATGTTTGTTTACAATTAATAAAAAGGATTCTGTTTGGAGTCTCAATTTTTTTCCCCATACTTGTGTAATTATGCCCAGAACCATGACTTGGATGACTTGTCCATTTGACTATTTAGTCCTGAAACAATTTCTTATTAATTTTGCCATTTTCTCTACTTTGATGTTCACTTCTTGCTTCCTATTTCCACATTTAATTTTATATATCAGCAGATTAACCAGATGGTATGAGTGTGATGACACTTTTGCCTTACAAGCAACAGGTTTTCAAGTTCATGTTTTAATCGTCTCTTTTCAACCCACAATAATCTATAATCACAGAGCTAATTTCCTCTTATTTTTTGGCTCGCCACCCAATTTATAGCCTCCAATTTATGTGATGTAAGTGTTAAGATTGAAAGTACAATCAGTAATGCCCTATAAAACTATATTTCCAATTCTGTCCTCTTTCATTCCCACCTTTCATGGACTCTACAGTCAGGCAACTTTTCATGTAGCTTATTCTTTTTATTTTTGAATGAAAAATGTTATTGGTTGTGTTTTTCTACAACTGCTTGCTTTCATTAGAAGAAATCTACATCTTGCTCAAAGTTGGAGAAGAACAAGTTTTTGAGTCCTTTCTCATTTTACTCACGTGATTAGAAGATTTTTATTATGGCTGTCTATGGTTGTGGTTTTCTCTCTTATACATGTGTATTTGTTGTTGCTTGTTGTTTGTCTGCTTCTTTGGGTTATTTCTCTTGATTTTGATGTTTTAACCCTTCTATGCTAGGATACTGTGTATTTATGCATTTGTACCATGTGACGCAGCTTATGAAACAATAAGAAAATCCAAGCTAGATGTAGACATCATTTTAAAAACATGATTATTTTGCTTTTATAAATCAATCTCTCTGATTCACATAGACTGGCAAACAAATGTGAAAAGTGAAGTTAATTACTCTCTTTGATTTTAAAAGATTATCCTAACAAGGTTAAAACACTAATTTTAAGGAAATTTTGTGTTTGTATGTACACGTGCAAGAATGGGAAATGGTAGGTAAAAGTCTTTTCAGACACATCGAAGATATTAATGGAGATTCTCTATTAGGGTTTGTGATTCCTGTTGTAGTATTATCCCAGGTCGAGAGTCCACTCTGATCGGTTCTTTTGAGACATGACCATATAGTGTGCCTTCTCACTTCCTTAGAAATTATTATTCTTGATGCCTCTAGCTAGGGAGACTGTGTGCCTAGGAGCCTTGACCTTTGGGACTTCTTAAAAGAATAGGTTTTCACACAAGTTACAGAGCATTTAACCATCAAAATCTCAGCATTACTTATTATCAAACAAAATATCACCATAGCCTGGTTGAGACACGTCCTGGTCTAAGCATTAAGCACTTTCAAAGAGCTTGTTTCCTGTTATTTCAGCAAGACCGTTGTATTGGGTAATACTATGTCCCCCCAAGTCCTCACGTACTGTTGATGGGGCTAAATCCGGTGCTTTCTTGTGTTTGGTTTGTTGTCTAGCGCCAGGATTGCCAATGTGAGTGCTCTACTCACCCAGGGGTGGAGCCGACATACAGTGTGAACGAGGTGAGTCTTCCTCTTGCACTTCGGCTCTTCCACGCTGTCTCACCAGCACGCCTTGCAGCTTGCGGCCACCATCAATAGTGGCTCTGCCACGCCATGCTGCCTTGGAGCCAACTAAGTAAGGACTGAAACTCCTGAGAAACTGTAAGAAATAAACCTTTCCTTCCCTAATTTTGGGCATCAGGTATTCTGTCTCGGCAATGAGTAAAAAGTAACTAAGACAGTCATGGTGAGCAGTTTTAATGACTCTATATCATATATCTCAAGTCATAAATAGCCTAGATGTAATACTGAAATAGGAGAAGCATCTATTCTTGTGTTCCATCTAGAGCTTTGTCTAAAGAGGAAGCTAAATTGCTTCTAATAAAGATATCTTCAGATGGAGGTTTTATAATGCAGTTTGTTGATAAAGCAAAGAAAGCAAACCCCACAGAATAGCTATTATGTTACAGCAATTATGTTAATGATAGCAATGTATAACTACACCAGTTTATGAACACTGGAGTAATCAGGAAGGGCAGCAAACTGAAAAGATATTTTGCCAGTGTTTGCTTTCCCTTTGAGTTTTAACTTTCAGGGTATTCATATTCATTATCAGGAACGATTTTGGAGTGAAAAATTTAAATAATGTCATCATTTTTCCTCAATTAGAATCAACTGATGGGTAAAGAATGTATAATAAGTATTTTTGATGTAGAATACAACATACTTTTTTGTAATATTAATGATATAACATTGAGTTATAGAAGGGGATGTGAATGGAGAAGAAAAGAAAGAGAAAAATATAGATGTAAAATACCCATGTTTTATAGAAGAGTCAAGAAATTCCTGACTGAAATTAATGTAACAAAACAGAACTATAACCAGCTGTTCAAATAGCTAAACTAAAGAAAACACATGATTCTTGCCTCTGGAAGTGGGCCTTACATAATAACCTTTCTGATTTTTTTAAGCTCCTTAATGTGTATTTTAACAAAACTTTATTGCAGAGTTGGGGAACAAAACCAGAGCCTTAGGCATGCTAATGTGTATATTAGCGCTGAGCTATACCCCCAACCTTAGCAGAACTTTTCAAAGAGACCAGACTACATGATTTTCATATTCCTCAACATTAATGTGGACTGGTAATAAAGCTGGCATCTTAGACTCTACATGAAGATGGAAAAAGACATAATTACCACTTTCCAGCTCAACTGAAAAACATTTCAAAAACATTCCATCAAAATACTCATGAGTAAAGTATAAAATGGGAAATGACAAAGTAGATGATTTTTGTCAATATTTTTTGCCAGATGAGGAATAAAAATAGCTTGGAAAAATTGGAACAAAGTAAAACAATGTCCTCGTTGCTGTCAATAGGTTAGACTTTCATTCTATAAACCAATACTATACAAATAAAGTTAATCACTGTGACCCTGTCTCAAATCTTCAGGGTTCACTGTATTTTGAAACTTAAATTTTTTTGTTGTGGCTTCATGAATACATTTATTTGGCAAAGGTTGAAGTGTTTTTTTCTAGCCTCAAAACTTCTAAAGTAAAAATTAGAAATTAGAGATCAGAAAGTTCAAGAAAATATATTCCCAGCATTTCATAAACTCAGTGACTTCCTTAAAAGTGAAAACAGGCAATTTGAGCTTGATAAGAACATTGCTCATTTATCAGAATGTAGGTCTGCTATGGTGAGAATGAAGCAGGTTCAGGATTAAATAGATCTGAGTTCACAGAGCTACCTTGTGGAGCCCTTGTGTGGAGGAGCAGGGTGGTTCATTTAAAGTGACTTGTACAGTGTCCTGCAGAAGGTACTAATCAACATTCCTTCTACTCAGCCAAACACAGGCTCACATAGGAAAGGACTGCAGTTGGAGGAATGCTTCTAATTTGAATGCTGATGAAAATAAATGGTATAGGAGGCTAGAGATTGACTTTTGGGGAATAGTAGGTACATTAATAATTTTTAACATCACACAAAAACAATTATGAAAAATGCAAATTATTAGTTTACAAAAACAATGTGGGAGGAGAATAGCAGGTGCATAGCTTTCTCTTTTTCTAAAATGTAATTTAATGTGATTGTGAATATGATGTTGCCCTGAACATAATTTATTGCTTTTTATGAGGAAATTTATTTAACCATATTTATGAAAATAACATTCAAAAATGTTTGTTTCATTTAGTGTTTAAAATGAATGTTTCATTTATGGCTTACTTTATTTAAGTGAAAGAACACTTTTGTTTGTGAATAATTTGGTTCACAAACAGAAACACTTGGCAAAGTTTTGCTTTGTTTCCAAATTCTGCCTTGGATTGTGGACACAACCACACCCACCTTCCCCAGAATTGTGGGGCAAATGAAGTTTGTGAGCCAAGACACCACTATACCTGATAAGTAGAAAGGAAATTGATTACTTTACTTTGAAAATGTTGGGGGCAGCAGAAATATGCATCTATATATAAAGAAAGGTATATATATATGTATATATATAGGCCCATATATGTGCCCATATACATATGTGAACATATATATGTATCCATAGGAACATATATATATCAAAAGATTCCTCCATATATATGATTTCTAGGCAAAAGGACTCAAAATAAAGTCAGGGAAACCTAAATGTAGGAAATAAAGATCTTACAGCTCCAAATATAATCAGATGGCATACAGACTCAGAAGGTGAAAGAAACTGAAAACAAATAAGTACTAATGATATAAGAGAAACAGAAAAGCTTGGAAGCCGGGTGTGGTGACTCACACCTTTAATCCCAGCACTCAGGAGGCTGAGGTAGGAGAAGCGTTGTGAGTTTGAGGCCGCCTTGGGCTACAACATGAGTGCAAGTCTGACCTGAGCTACATAGTGCGACCCTGCCTCAAAATAACTAGGACTGGGAGTTTGTCTTAATGGTTTAAGCACCTGTCTGTCTGGCAGGCACAAAGTTGTGAGTCTGATCCCCAGTGCTGAAAAAAAAAAAAAGAAAGAAAGAAAAGAAAAGCTTGGCATCACAGAAGCTGCAGGGTGAAAGTGCTCTTCAAGCAGTCAGAGACCACGGGCTGTGGCCCAGGAGTCCAGTGGTGGTGGGAGTCCTGTGGTAATAGCTAATCACCAAGCTTTTGAGAAAACTCTACTAGGGCTTACTCAAGTGGAAATGGGGCCTTAATCCATACTTTGGTAATGTGCTTCACAACACCATGTCCTCAAATAAGAGAACATTTAGGTACTTTCAACTGGCTTGACACGGGTATAATTTTGCCCATTTCTTATATAATCAGTGCAGCAAAAATAGGGTTATCATTAATGATAGTCCTTGTATTGGGTGATACTATGTACCCCAAGTCCTCATATACTTTTGATGGGGCTGAGTCTGGTGCTTGTGTTTGGTTTGTTGTCTAGAGCTGGGATTGATGATGTGAGTGCTATACCCACCCAGGGGTGGAGCTGAGATACAGTATAAAGGAAGTGAGTATTCCTCTTGCTCGCTTCTGTGCTTCTGCCCTCTCCCTCTCTCTCTCTCTCTCACCAGCGAGCCTTGTGGTTATGGCCACCATGAATGGCAGCCCTGCCATGCTACACTGCCTTGGAGCCAACTGAGTATGGACTGAAACTCCCGAGAAACTGTAAGAATAAACTCTTCCTTCCCTAATTTTGGGCATCAGGTAATTTGTCTCTGCAAGGAGTAAAAAGTAACTAAGACAGAATTTGGTACCAGAGGAGTGGGGTCATTGCTGTGACTATTCCTGACCATGTGGTTCGAGAGCCTTTGGAAATGGCTTGTGGGGAGAGTTTGGAAAGGTTCAGAGATGTCACCTACACGCATAGAGCTAAAACAGTTTAGGCTGTTCTGTATGGGAGAGTCTAGTCAGAACCCAGGAGATCAGAAGGCTGATAGGAAGCCTGTCAGTAAGGACCAGGCTCAGGAGGTTTTGGCTGGGAAGAAGGACTGCATTGGGTGTTGAACTCCACATGATGTGTGTTATGGCAGAAAATTTGTCTGTATTCTGCCCGTGCCCAGAGACTTTGCCTGAGACTGTGATTAAGGGCAAAGGACTGATTATTCTTAAGAAATTACAAGGCAGCCAAATGTTGAAATGGTGGCCTGGTTCTTGCTGGGGGCTCTTAGCCAGATTTATGTTGGGAATCAAGAGCAAAGAGCATGGCATGGTGATTTAAAATGGCATGGTGAATTAAAATGTGAGTTTGACCAGGAAGCTGTGGACTATAAAGATTGAGCTGAGACCTTGATTGCTGAGAAGGAACAAAGGAATAAAAAAGATGACCTGGGGGCATTCCAGGAAGCAGTGAGCCTCCACCCTTTGCAGCCTCAGGCCTTCAAAAGTGAAAGAGTTTGCTCAGAGGACAAAGCTGCAGAGTGCCTTGTTCCAGAGTGGTGACAGAGGCCACAGGGGGTTTCTAAAGGGTGGCAGCTGTGCCCGATTCCAGAATGGTGGTGGCATAGAGAAGCTGCTCCTCACAATGAGGTTCAGAGAGCTCAGCGATCCAGACAGTTGAGCCCTAAAGCCAAGAGAGAGGAAAGCCTGGCTACTGCTCCAGCTGGCAATGGACCTTGGCACATCCATGTGGTACTGGGCTTAAGTACAAGAAAAGGCTAAAGCAGCTTCTGCCTCACCTGCAGAGAGCAATGTGTAAAGATGTAAGGGTCAAGCCAAGGAGCATGGATTGTTCAAGGAAAGCTATGGAAGTTCAGACCCCTGAAAGTGCCACAGGGGTGGAATTACTCAAGCCTTTTGGAGCTTGCAACCAGATTGCTTCAGATGCTGAGTGGAGAACTCCAGGACTTAATGTTTGTCCTGCTGGATTTTGGACTTGCTTTGGTTATAATGCTTTGTATTCCCGTTTGTAACTTTTGGAATGGTAATGTTTATCTTGTGGCTTTATATGTTGGAAGTGTTTAACTTGTTTCCATATGTACATGGGGGTTACAGTTTGCCATAGATCTCGGAGGAGATTTGGGACTTGGACTTTTCAACAGTGCTGAAACTGTTAGGACTTTGGCAACTCTTGGAGATGGACTAAATGTCTTTTGTATTAAGGATGTACATGAGTCCTTGGGGGCCCAGGGGTGGAATGTATTGGGTGATATGCTATGTACCCCCAAGTCCTCATATACTTTTGAGGGAACTGAGTCTGGCGCTTGTGTTCGGTTTGTTGTCTAGAGCTGGGATTGATGAAGTGAGTGCTACATCCGCCCAGGGGTGGAGCTGAGATACAGTATAAAGGAGGTGGGTCTTCCTCTTGCTTGCTTCTGTGCTTCTGCCCTCTCCCTCTCTCTCTGTCTCGCCAACGCACCTTGCTGCTCGCAGCAGCCATGAATGGCAGCCCCGTCACACCACACTGCCTTGGAGCCAACTAAGTATGGACTGAAACTCCCAAGAAACTGTAAGAAATAAACCTTTCTTCCCTAATTTTGGGAGTCAGGTATTCTGTCACGGCAATGAGTAAAATGTAACCAAGACAGTCCTATTCAAGGTCTTGCTTATTGATGCTGTTTAAGATCATTTTGTGTTAAGTACAACTTTATGTAAAAGCATCACAGCTTGAGTACTGGTACCAGTTAGGAATGTGACATGTTACTACAAGGAAAGTAGCACTGGTCACTTGCATACCTTGAGACCTACTGAGCTCACAAGTTCAGTATCTACAGTGATCACCAAATCCATCAAGAGCCAGACCCATGAAGCAGGCTATTTCAGGAACGTGTATACATAGATGAACCCAGAATTGTCACTCAGCCCTGCCACCTGAGCAGTCCACTGCTTCAGAGCCATGCTGAGAGGCAGCAAAGTAGCAAGCAAAATAGAGAACATTGTCTGTGCTTTGGAAAACTCAGGCTGAACATTCTTGTACCGTATCTATGCCCGTATTTGGTGATATAATAAGTTGATAGAAGTATCTTCCTGTTCATTTCTCTTTCTTTATCAGATAAAATTTAACCAAATATTTTGCATACCTTGCATGTGGTTCATATTCTTATGAAAATGTAGATCTTTTTTTTTTTTTTTTTTTTTTTTTTTCAACACCGGGGATTGAACTCACAACCTCACGCCTGTCAGGCGCTTAAGTCGCTGAGCCAAACTCCCAGCTCTGGTTTTTTGAGGCAGAGTCGCACTGTGTAGCTCAGGCCGGTCTTGCGCTCGCGTTGTAGCCCAAGCCGGCCTCGAACTCACAATGCTCCACCTACCTCAGCCTCCCGAGTGCTGGGACTAAAGGCGTGCACCACCACGCCCGGCTGAAAATGTAAATCTTAATCATGTACAGCTATTGTAACTGGACTGCAGGATAACATATTGAATTCCTTCTTCACTACAGTTCTGTGGAGTATGTTATCCTGCCAATGAATTTGTTCATTCTGTCTACCACCACACTGGTGGAAAGGATCATCATTGCTCATTTAGCTTAATGATCAGGACTTTTCAATTTCCATGAATACCACCTCAATGACCACTTTGCTGTGCTTTCTGTTAGCTCAGTCCTGAGGTTTACTTTTGCTGCTGCCGCTACGACAACCAGGAGCTCAGGGTTACAAGACCCTTAGAGGCAGGTTCACCCACAGAGGTAAGATTCTTTTCCTCAGCATCTGTATCAGTCCTTCAGAAACAGCTTTGCTGTCTGTGGATGCATTATCAATCCCAGAACCATCCTGCTATGGGAAAGCATGAGTTACCTCTATGTGTATCACTTAGGTGAGGGATAGGGGTGGGATAGTATCCCAAAGGGAAGAAGATCTGATTAAACCTCTGCCTGGTTCACCACGGCAGACAGCATATTCATCCTGGAATCTTCGCAGCCATGTTTTCGTCTCCCTGCTCACTCCCTAGGAAAAGGAAAGTTTAAAAAGTCACCATGACAATCATCTCCAGGTAAAACAAAATGTAGAAACTTAAAAATAATGAAATGTAGGTAATATGAATACATCCTTCCTATATTGGAAGTCTTTGATGAATTCCTTTTGCCCTTGAAAGTCATATCCAAACTTCTGAAGATGGTTCTGAGCCCTTTGCAGTGTGGCCTCTGCCTCTACAGCTTTTCTGTGTGTGGCTCCAGGCCCCTCTCAGTCCTGCTGGTTCTTTCTGTTTTCAGTCTGTCATACAGTGTAGAAGACCACATGGTGCCCTAAATCTGTCACATTTTCCCCTTCCCGTGCTTACTGTACATTTGTTTCCTCCCCCCACCCCATTCTTCAGTCTGACTTACACTAATACTTTTCAGTCTGGGAATAAACATTACATCCTTGGCCAGGGATTTAGCTCAGTGGCTTAAGCACTTGCCTGGCAGGTGTGAGGTTGTGAGTCCAATCCCCAGTACCAAAACGAACAAACAAAAACCGAAAAAACATTACATTCTTGAGGAAGCTCTGCCTGGTGTATTAGATTCTCTAGATGCATTGCTCCCATGACACTGCAGGCTTCCTCTTAGCACTGGTGACAGTTACTGCTTCCTTAAGATCCCTGTTTCCCAAGCTAGATTATTCATTAAAACAGTCAGGAACCACGTCCAGGTTTTCACACCAAAATATCTCACCATTCAGCATGGTGCATGGCACAGAGTAGGAATTAAAAACACTTACTGCACATGAGTATGAAGCCATTCTAATTTCTCCTCCTCTTCATGGGAGGTAGTCCATTCTCTCTAGAAGATGTTTTCAACTCTGTGCGTGTAGAACCCAACTGGGTACAAAGGTGATGTATTTTAGCTACTTGAATGACTTTACTTTGGTTTTCTTTTTGAAACTGCAATTCTAGTAGTATAAGGTCCCCAGGGTGCCCAGCACTGTCTACACCCAGGCTGAGTATTTGATAGGTTAAGTAGGTGAACATATTCATTCATGAGGCATCTTGGGAGGTTGATATTACTGTTCTGAATAATTAATTCCAGTGAGGACTATGAAATTCTGAATTTCAACGACTTGGCCTCACAGGTGTTAGATGAAAATAGGGATTCAAATCATGGTCTGTCCGAGTCTTTCTTACTTCAAAAGCTAAATACGTTTCAACATCCCACCCTCTGCATTGCCTGCTCTTTACCCTTGTTCAGAGATCTCTTTATTTTGATAAAAGCTGAACTAGGGAACAACATTTACAATGTATATAGTTCACCTTATTTCCAAAATGAATGTAATGAAAACCTACTTTCTACCCATCATCCAGAAGAAATATTGTTCTTACCCTTTAAAAGTCCATGATTATTTTAGTCCACATGGATACTGCAACAAAATACCATGAACTGTGCGGTGTTGAAGTAAGAAAGTCCTAATAGTACTGAAGACTGTGGCAGCCAAGATCAAGACACTGGCAGATTTGATGTCTGATGACATTTCCTGATTCATAGATTTTGGTTTCTCGTTGTCTCCTCCTCTGTTGGAAGAGTCCGTGGCAGGCAGAAAGTAGCAAAACAACCAAGTGACTATAGCAGCCTTGTTCTCCCTCTTCTGTACTCTGTCTAGGCTACTGGGATTAGGGTGGAGCCATGGCAATCAGCAGACTGATCAGTAACCACACAATCTTAATCCCAGCATCACACACTTCAGATTCAGACATCTCTGAAGAAGCCCCACCTATGACTGCATGAGGCTTGGGGGGCATCTACACACCAACCATAACAGGTATGTTTCAGGAAAGTTACTTCTTTGTGTAAGCTGTGGAAATAGTTAATGATGTCTGACAAAGGAGCAAAAGGCTTCTTTAGGATTCCATGGCTCTGCCATTTATTCAGTGGTTTTAGGGTATAATTCCTGATGGGGATCTGTGAGTCCCATTTCACAACTCAATAATGCAAGAACAAAGGAAAACAAAAGCATTTGCATGCTTTTTACATCTTCTTTGAAGTTCTAAAATCTTTTGCATTTTGAGTAATTTATTAGGCCTTTGTTTATAACCTCAGATGTCCTATATTATATAACCTAAGATGCTGAGCCCTTTTCCCCCCCATGGCAGAAACTTAGCACAAGCTTTGCTATATATATTTTGGGTTGATTTGCTGTATACATTTACTTTGTTCTATTTAATTGTCTGAAAGTATAAATCCACAGTGTAGGAAAGATATTTAGTAGGAATATATAGTAAGTAATAAATTATAGCATTCCTCAGGGGAAAAAGCTTACTTATCAAGCAAACATTTCTTTCATATAAAGTGGGATAAAAGGCCATCTGCACTGTGTGTTAAAACAAACCTCTTCTTGCTTTTCACTATTAGTAGTGATTCTAAAAGTTATACTGTTCAGGAAAGAAATATAATACTTTGAAGATTGTTGGTTTCTTACCCTGTCCCTGTCAAGGTCATATTTAGGCAAAATGGTATCATTATAATCTCGTATTGATCCTATTTAGCACTTTATGCTATCTTAGAAGTGTGGCGCTGGCACTGGGGACATAGAGTTTCTGCATAGTAGAGGGATGTGCTTTCCTATTTTTATACCCCTCCCAGACTTGGGATGGATGGAAGGGGAAGATGAATTATGCTGCCAGCAGTGGTTCTTACCTTTTCCCATCAAGAGACACTAGACTGCATAGAAAAATGGACACCCCTGAGAGATTCTGAAGCTTCAAGTTTCATCCCAAATGTACCATATTTTGTAATCAACTATATAAGTATTCTAGTATTAACAAATGTCTTAGTTACTTTTCTCTCATTGTTGAGACAAAATACCTGACACCCAACATGAAGGAAGGAAAGGTTTATTTCTTACAGTTCTTGGAAGTTTCAGCCCACACTCAGCTGGCTCCAAGGCAGCATGTTGTGGTGGGGTCGGGGGCAGCCATTTATGGTTTGCAGCAAAGCACAAACTGGCAAGAGAGAGAGGCACAACTTCTTCCCGCCGTTACACGTTGGCTACACTCCTGGGTGGATGCAGCACTCACACCACCAATCCCAGCATCAGACAACAAGCTAATCACAAATGCTAGACTCATCCTCATCCATGATTATGAGGCATAAGTGGTGGCCATCTGAACACACTACAACAACAGACTGTTGTCTGAAATTACCGTGAAAAGGTTTTCTGCCCATCTCAGGCATTGTAAAGTAAGCTTTTACAGGATTTGTAGTGCTTAAATTGGGGAGCCAAATTTTTGTGGTTTAGGTTCGGCTTTGCCACTTGCCATCTTGGGCCTGCCACTTACGTGATTAAGAATGAAAGACTGTATCTTATTGCTATGGTTGGTGTCTAGATGTCACCCCAAAGCCTCATGTGGTTGTAGGCAAGGATTTTTAGGAGTATCTGGATCTAGAGTGTGTGGTGCTGGAACTGATTCATGGTGCAATGCTAGGCTCAAGGGCACTAGGAGTAAGGGTGTGAGTGCTTCCTGCCCTGAGTAGCCTGGATAAAGTAAAAGAGGCAGATAGATGCTACCATCCCCCACCATGAATGGTCTCTCCTCCGTGACGCATCTCTGTCATGTGCTCCCCTGCCTTGGAGCCAGCCAGTTATTGACTAAAATCTCTACAAACTGTGAGCCAAATAAACCTTTCCCCCTTTGGGTGTTGCATATTTTGTCTCAGCAATGAGAAAAATAAGTAAGACACTTTCCTAGGGACAGTCTTCCTTGTATTTTTGAAAAGAAAGTAGCACTAGGCAGTACCGCTCTGAAGCTTCAGTGTAATGCAAATGCGTAATAACTTGCATACCTTCAAGCATAACAGTAACCCCGCTATGAGGATCAGGCAGCATTTCATGCACATTTCAAGTAACTGAGCCATGATCACATGCCTTGGTATCATGTGTATATACTTAGAATTCTGATGTACATTGATACAAATTATATTCTCACTTATTAATGAGTATAGCATAATAATCACTGAAGAGAAGTATGCAGCACGGCATGTATCAGAGGATGGAGTAAAGCATTATTTTTAGGCTACCTTAAAAATATGGTGCTGATCACAGTCACCTGTATGTGACAGAATAAATCAGCTTATGAGCATTCATGTATCAGTTAAGTTGGATTATGAATTATGCTGCTTTTAATGTGTGAGTTGAAAGATTCAAAGAGTATTCCAACACAAAGAGCATCCTAAATCTAAATCTCTAGTTTTATTTTCATTGGAATCATGTCAGGTGATGGAAAAGATTAAAAATAAAATGGCTTGTGCTGTTAATAGAAATAGTTGAGGAAAACACTTCAGAATTCATCAGCTGGGTGCCATTTTTTATGCTTAATTAAAATCTGTTACTTAGCATAGCTCTTACCCCTTTGTGCTAAATATTTTCCCACGTGGAGATAGATAATAATTCAACCTTGAGTTTAAAAACTCACCAACATCTTCTCTCGCCAACCCTTTATCAAAGCCTAGCACCGTCCCAAGGTTACTGCTCAGGTAATTACAAAAGATTTTGTTCAATATAATAAAAGCCACTGTTTAAGCCATTCCTTTTGAAAACAATCACAAGGTGATCACATTGAAAGGAGGCATTCTCAATCAATAGCGTCATTTGAACACTCAGGTATGTACTTTAATTCATTTATTGTGTATTTTTCCTGTTTACCAAAAAGTCAATTTACCAAATGTTTATTGCATAATCACCAGGTTTTAGCAGTTGTCTGTCTTAGTTACTTTTCTCATTGGTGAGACAAAGTATTCCACACCAGTGTTAAGGGAGGAAAGGTTTACTTAGCTCACAGTTTGTAGAGATTTCAGGCCATAACCAGCTGGCTCCAACGCAGTGTGGCACATGGCAGAGATGCAACTGTGCCTGGTGGCAGAAAACAACAAAAGCACAAGAGAGTGAATAAGAGAGAGAGGACCAACCTCTTTCTGTCCCTTATGTTGTATCCAGTCTCCTGGGATGAGGGTGGTGCCGATCGAATCAGTGGACCGATCCAGCGATTACACATTCTTGATCCCAGCACCCCTAATCCCAGCACTGCAGAAATAATCCATACACATGTGAATCTGCAGATGTTTTATGGTCTCTGCCCATTTACAAACTGGTAGGCAGACACACTCCGTAGATATATACATGCACGCAGTATGAATATATTTGTTCCTTTCATTTTTCCCTGAGGTCCTTCAAATTTCATATCAAAAATTATTTTCTTCTTATTTTTTCTTTCTAGCAGCATTTTTTTTTTTTTTTTTTTTTTTTTTTTTTTTTTTTTTTTTTTTTTTTTTTTTTTTTTTTTTTTTTTTTTTTTTTTTTTTTTTTTTTTTTGCGGCACCGGGGATTGAACTCACAGCCTCGCGCCTGCCAGGGCAGGCGTTTAAGCCACTGAGCCAAACTCCCGGCCCTGGTTTTTTGAGGCAGGGTCGCACTATGTAGCTCAGGCCGGCCTTGTGCCGCGTTGTAGCCCAAGCCGGCCTCGAACTCACAACGCTCCACCT